>JAUMJK010001322.1:0-202074 GCA_033558105.1 Coccyzus lansbergi | reverse complement strand
CGACCGAGTCGACCTCGCCCGCTCGGCCCGGCCCGACTGAGTCGACCTCGCCCGCTCGGCCCGACCCTACCCGACCGAGTCGACCTCGCCCGCTCGACTCGACTCGACTCGACTCGACCGAGTCGACCTCGCATGCCAGACACAACTCGACCGAGTCGACCTCGCCCGCCCGACCCTACCCGACCGAGTCGAACTCGCCCGCTCGGCCCGACCCGACCCGACCCAGTCGAACTCGCCTGCTCGGCCCGACCCGACCCGACCGAGTCGACCTCGCCCGCTCAGCCCGGCCCGACCGAGTCGACCTCGCCCGCTCGGCTCGACCCGACCCGACCGAGTCGACCTCGCCCGCTCGGCCCAACCCGACCCGACCGAGTCGACCTCGCCCGCTCGGCCCGACCCAACCCGACCGAGTCGACCTGGCCCGCTCGTCCCGACCCGACCCGACAGAGTCGAACTCGCCCGCTCAGCCCGGCCCGACCGAGTCGACCTCGCCCGCTCAGACCGGCCCGACCGAGTCGACCTCGCCCGCTCGGCTCGGCCCGGCCCGACCGAGTCGGCCTCGCCCTCCCGGCCCGGCCCGGCCCGACCGAGTCGGCCTCGCCAGCCCGGCCCGGCCCGGCCCGACCGAGTCGGCCTCGCCCTCCCGGCCCGGCCTGACCCGACCGAGTCGACCTCGCCCGCTCGGCCCGGCCCGACCGAGTCGACCTCGCCCGCTCGGCCCGGCCCGACCCGACCGAGTCGACCTCGCCCGCTCGGCGCGGCTCGACCGAGTCGACCTCGCCTGCTCGGCCGGACCCGACGCGACCGATTCGACCTCGCCCGTTCGGCCCGACCCTACGTGACCGAGTCGAACTCGCCCGCTCGGCCTGACCCGACCCGACCGAGTCGACCTCGCCCGCTCGGCCCGGCCCGACCCGACCGAGTCGACCTCGCCCGCTCGGCCCTTCCCGACCGAGTCGACCTCGCCCGCTCGTCCGGACCCGACGCGACTGAGTCGACCTCGCCCGTTCGGCCCGACCCGACGCGACCGATTCGAACTCGCCCGCTTGGCCTGACCCGACCCGACCGAGTCGACCTCGCCCGCTCGGCCCGACCCGACCGAGTCGACCTCGCCCGGTCGGCCCGATCCGACCCGACCGAGTCGACCTCGCCCGCCCCGGCCCCCCCCGCCCGCCGCCCAGAAGATGGCGAGCCCGTGCGGGCGGCAGCAGTGCTCCATCGAGAGGCGCGGCGTCCGCCACCAGCTCGATTCGTGGCGACACAAGCTCATTCACTGTGTAGGTGAGGGACGGCGGCGCGGAGGGGGGAGGCCGGGACGGGCCCCGCGGCGCTGGGGGTGGGGGGGGGGGCGGTGGGTGTGTGTGGGGGGCGGTGAGGCGAGCGGCGCCTTGGCCTGCGGGCCCGCCCCCTCCCCCCGCCGAGCCGGCCCCGCCCTGACGGGGGTGAGGGGGGGGGGGGGGGGGGGGGTCCTGCCCTGCCCTTTTGTGCGGCCGCTGTCAGCGCCGCCCCCGCCCCGCGGCCCCTTCAAACTTATGAGGGGGGGGGCCCTCGCCTGGCTCTCCCCACACCCGCCCCACACCCCCCCCCCCCCCCCCCGCAGCCCACCGGCCCCGCCGAGGGCCCAAACTTACGGGTCGGGGGGGTTTGGGGCATGTGTGGTTGCTTTTCTCTGCTCCCCCCCTCCCCCCCCCCCCCCCCGCTTTTATTTTCCTCCTCATCCTCCTCTCTTGTGTGTTTGTGCCTCTGTGCGGGCTCCCCCGCATCCTTTTTGGGGTCCTCCGAACCCTTCTGGGCTCCTCACCATCCATCGCTTCCTTTGAAAAAGCAGTCCCCGACGCCCCTTCCCTCTCCGGTAACTTTCTCCCTTCCAAACACAGATCTCGCCCTTTTCTCTCTCCCTAGCGAGGAATCGAGGCCTTTTCTGCGCGTCCCAAAATACACACAAACGCCAGCGCTAGGCCAGGAATTCGGTGGGTGTCTGCAAAGACAGTAAAATAGGTTTGACAGCAATAGGCTGCGAACATCCAGCGTAATGTTAGAAACCTCCAACCAGAGCACTGGTATGTCTCCTTTTTGTTTGGCCTCCTGCCTTTTAATTGAGCGCAAATCCTTGTTTTATTTTTAAATATGCAAATATGGCCATAATCTGCCAGTGACTGCTCAGCGTAGGTAATCGGTAATAACAATCGCAGATTCACTTTAGTTCCTTATGTGCAGAGTTAAACCTCTTATTGTCAGTTAGCTCAGCATCCTAGTTCATTATCGGGGATTTGAAACACCATTTTTGGTTACGCCAGGAGCTGTAACTGCTGCCACATGTATTTTTGGCTTCATCTGAATGTTTAAATTTCTGTAATTTAAAAGCATGTGCTAGATGCTTGTTAACTCCTGATTAATACGAGCAGCTCCTTGTTTTGAGGATGAAGCGATTTGGAGGCACTGCGTTGCTGTGCTGAGAAACTTAGGCCCTATCCAACCAATTTTGATGCTTTTAGATGCAGTTTATGAGGTTTTATTTTCATTCTGCCTCTGCTACGTTAGGAATGTTATGTTGGCCCCTACCTCTGCTTGACCCGGATTTGTTTTACTTCTGTCTCCTTTCACCATCTCCTTTTCCCGTCTCCTTTTACCTTGACCGCTGGGGATCACCTATTCTAGTTCTTTCTAAACTCCTTACTTGCAGCATGTCATCTTTTTTCCTTCCTCTTGGTCCCTGCTGCTCTGTTGCTGGGTTCTCCAGTCCAGAGGAGCTGCCTTGCTGCTCAGTTTAACGCAGTGGCTGTGAGGAATAAATGGGGAGAGGAGGAACGAAGCAGTGGGGGAAAAAAACCAGTTTCGAAGCTACCGTTGAAGACCTTCTAGTGGGGTGAAATGCAAAAATTTTGTCTGTTCTTCATCCTGCTCTTTGAGAAAATCTTGGGTAGCTACAGAAGTTTGTATTACCTTCAGACACAAAGAAAACACTACAGTATTTAAATTCTTGGCAAACCTACGTGTTAAAACTTAAAACAAACAGCCCTCCCCCCCCATCACTCCCACTTCTACACACCCTGTTCCACTTCCCTAAAGCCATTTAAATTGCCAACTCCTGGACAGGTTGCTTTCTCCTCCGTCCCTCCCATATCTCTTCCTTGTGCTTAAATTTGATACAGGTTTTGTTCCTCCAAAAGATTTCCCTCTGTGAAAGTCCCTCTGTGTGTGTTTAACAAAAGATACCGTGAGTGTGGTTAAGCGCAGAGCTGATTGGGATTTTTTTGGAGGTGAAGTACAAAACCATTTAAAAAAATAAAGTCCAAAGTGTAACAGTGCTGTGTGGCTTTTATCTTGATGGCTCCGTGTCATAAATAGTTTCAACCTCAAATTGATCAGCTTTATGAGATCTTGGGACCTACCCTGTTCCTAGTTTGAATGTTGCATAAATTGTTGGGCCATATAAATGTGTTAATTGTTACCTTTTTTTTTGGATTTGATATTTTTTCATAGGGTTATAAAAAGTTTATTGCACTAGCCCAGGATATTCAGCTCAAATTATGCTGTGATCTTAAACTCTTTCTCCAAATACATCTCTCCTGCCTTTTTCAGTGGGTCTTCGCAATGAGATTTGGCAGCTGACCTGTTAAATACTACACTGTTCTGTTTCACCTTGACCCTTTGTAGAAGTCTTTAAGTGTCTGTTCCTGTAACAAATACTGATAGATAAATATGGCGAAGGAGAGTATACGCAAAGACTTGTTACTTCAGAAATACCCATTCCCTGTCAGTTCTGAAAGTAAGCCCAAGGTGTGCAGGATTTTCTGTGTTAGCGTCTTCCCCTGAAGAGTCATTTGAATACCACACAGGGTGTCTGTCAGAAAAAATAAGCCTGTGTCTTGATCGGTAATGCATTTGGCAATAAATGTAGCTTAAGTAATTCACTTTCCCCTCTTGCTCCTCGTGCAATAGTCCACTCCGTTGGACTGTGGCTTCACGACAGTTTGTTGGACTGAGCTTGTGCTCTCGTGGGGAGCAAAACCACAGGAGGACCGAGAGTCCACCTTTCCCCTCAGGGAACCAATCCAGGGGGCTGTGCCAGAAGGAAACATCACCTTCTGGAGTGAGCAGAGTGATTTTCTGTTAGTATAGCTCCTCGAAGTGGCTTGCTGTTGGGTCAAACAAATACCAGTGCTAGCACAGGGAAGGGAGTGAGGAGGCAGCAGCAAAGACATGGATCATCTCGAACTGTCAGAGTTGCACCTTCGGTTGTGACAGCACCAGCTTTTTGTGGGAGGTAGCTCAGGGAACAGATCTGGCTGAAACCTTCCTTCCTTGTCATGCGTTTCAAGCCCTGTTTTTTGGGGGTCAGGTCTGTGAGCAGTTCTGTTGATGCAGTGCTGTAGCCTGTACCACGGCCCAGAGGTGGAGAGAGGTACGGAGAAGGGAACAGTGTGCTAGATGATAACTATTTGATGCTGACATATGTGCTCTCTGTATTGATTTTGAGTGTTAGGGTCATTCTTGGAGGCCAAAAGCAGGTACCTAGAAACAAATGTCTGCGGTTGTTCCTCATTTTTCCCCCCTCTCCCAGCCTCCAGTCACTTACTGTTCAGGCACGTGCTGCGTTGGAAATGGTTGAGGTCAGATCAGCTAAGGAGTGGGGAGTCTGAGGGAGGAGAGAACCCGCGGATCCCTGAAGCCCTCCTGACACCTTTTATACGGCAGTAAAAGCATTGTAGTGCCACGTGGTTGCTGAAGTGATAGTTGGAGGTGGCCTCTTGCATTTCTACTGACTGGTGATGCTTGGCCCTTTGTTAAATATTAGCTGTACGCTTAGAGACTCCCTGACTGAATTACAGCCTGTGATGGGGGTGGGGGCAGGGAGGGATTGTAGCCGTGATCCCAATTTTGGAGCAGAATAATGATCTAAAGGGAAAACCTGTAACATCCAGACAGGATTTCCAATGATCTTGAGCTCTTCAGTATTTCAACAAAATACTGCTTAGCTGCTGATTTTACTTTTAAGCTGTCAAAATAAGATGAAGTAATCTCCTTTTTCTTTTTTTTTTTAAAATGACTGTTGATGATGGACTAAGCAACCCAAGTACTTGTTCTGTTTCTGTGTATGTTGTATAGTACTGGTCTTCTGTGACCACAGATCCTTAGGATTAAAGTGTGGATCCTGTGGAAGAAATATGATACATCAGGAAGTATTAGAAGCTAATATTAACGAAGAGAAGGAGTATAACACTTAAATAATTCCAAAATCTTTATTACATTTTCTTATCTTGATTTTTGCTTGGGTATAGTTGCAGCCTATGTGTGATATGAATTAGCTGCAGCTTCCAGTCAGATAGCTGTGTTATCTTAGTGTTTTGGAAATTGTCTTGAGTCTCCAAGTGTTTAATGTAGTTCTAGTTCAAAGAGTAGGTTGTATTTGTGTTCCAAAATGAGAAAGCATATAGTACTCCCGATGATGAAAAATAATAATAAAAACCAAGTTAAAGTGAGTGCTGAAGTAAAAGTTTAAATGTCGGGCTGTTCTAGACTGATATCTGTTTTAGACTTGCCCAGCCATGACCCTAGAAAATGTCCAAGAGTAACGATTGTCTTGTTTCAACCTGCGTGTAGTGTAGAAGCAACACGTCTTTTCTTTTTTTTTCATTTTGTTAGTATAAAAGCACAGTACAGAAACTCTACAGTATAGCTGGAGGCTTGTTCAGGAAGATCTGGTCTATACACAAACATTTTTGCCTGTTGGCAGGGTGAATACAGGGAGGGAGAGTTACCCTTTTGTGACAAAGTTATGCCAGGAAAAAAAAATTGAAGCAGCTGTCACTTAAAAATAAAAATCTCTAGTTGAAGGGATTGAAATTTACAGCTTGATATTTAGCTTACTTTAAATGCGCATGGAGGAATGGTGTGCCTCTCAAAAACAGTAGAAGTTGAACTGCGGGGGACGAATCCAGATCTGTTTCAAATATCTCTTTGGATTCACTGTGAATCACTTCAGCTTTACCCGTGTTTCCCTGTCTGCAAATGAAGAGTAATTGTCCCTACCAGGGTAGAAGTGTCAACCAAACAAAAGCAGATTGGAAAAAGAAAATACCGGTAATCACTTTGTATGATCCCATCTTGGCTTCTTCTGGTGGCTGCAGCGTGAAATTTTGGATGAGGCCAAATCGCTCGATCTGTTTCCCATTTCAACAACAATCCGGTTTAATTTGTGTGAAGTAATAACTGTCACTGCAAGGTGGGAGGTTTCCTTCTTGGGACACGTTCATCCTGCGGGAAGTGGAGGGTTTTTTGACTTAACTTTCAACAAAGAGCTAATGACGTTCAGAGTTCATCCACTTTTAATAGAACTTCTCAAATTGAATTAGAGTAATCCATTCTGTGCATGCAGGAAATAGTCCAAATCCACCCAGATAAAATCTTTGTAGTATTTATGTTGAGATATATTTACTACAGATTTACAGCTTTGTGGTATGGCACTGTTTTAAAAGAGTACCTGAAGGATGGTCCATGGTTTTTTTTTTTTTTTTAAAACCATTTTTGACAATTTTTGCTTTATATTGATGATAATGTAAATACTGTTATGTGCAGAAATACTGTAACTGCACTTTAATTTAGAATGGGTGATGCACAATCCCGTTTCTTGTGCTCAGTTGTGTAAATCCTTATTGCCCAGTATTTAAATGGCTTAATGCTCTGCCATCTTAGCCACCTTGCATCCAGACGACCTCTGTCAAGTGGTTTGTTGTTTGATGGGTTTTGGTTTTTCTTTTTGGTTTTTTTTTTTCCCTTTCTCCTGAGAGCTTCTGTTCTTTCTGGCTAATGTAAAATAACATTGAGAATACTTCCTAAATGGAAAAATAGGCATTTGATAGGGTGAAGGAAAGGTAGCTCCTCTCTCTTGAGGGAATGGCCTCAAGCTCTGCCAGGGAAGATTTAGACTGGAGATTAGGAGGAAGTTTTTCACACAGAGGGTCATTGGGCATTGGAATAGGCTGCCCAGGGAGGTGGTTGATTCCCCTTCCCTGGAGGTGTTTAAGGGACAGGTAGACGAGGTGCTGAGGGACATGGTTTAGTGTTTGACAGGAATGGTTGGACTGGATGATCCGATGTGTCTCTTCCAACCTGGTTGTTCTATGATTCTATGATACTGGTTGGTGTGGAGGGGACACTGCCACAGTACGTCACATGGCACTTTCCAGTCCCATTCCTCACCCTATGTGTTTTCATGCTTAAGAGGATGGAGCTTTGATTCTCAAAGGTTACTGGAATGGATGTTTCTTGTTCTCTGAGAAATACAAAACTTCTGGGATTTTCTGAGGGTTGGATGGGGTGGGCTGAACCAGTCTAGGCTCTGCCTGCAGCCGAAAGAGGGGGTGGTGCTTACTTTTACTAGACTGCTAGAAGACTGTAAAACCAGCTAATCTCCTGCTGATGCTTAATAACCTGAGACATCCCAGCTAGGAATGGGTTGAACAGGAGATCTCTTCTGAAGCACTGGATGGGATCACGTCCGTGGAGTGAAGGGAAGGGGAGAGAACAGAGTAGCCTCCTCCAGAGACTGGGAGTTTTGTAGTTTGTATTTTCTCTCTTGTAACTGCACTACAGACTGTGGTTATGTTTGACAGCAGTGCTGTCTAAGCTGGCTTAAATAGTCTCCTCTGTGCTGGCACAACTGTGTGTGGCTCCTTGGTGAATCAGTTCCCTGACTAGATCTGACTGGAAAACAATCCATTTGTTTTTTGCTACAGCATCTGCTGAGAATGGAGAGGCAGAGAATGAAGAGTTGAGGCTATTCAGCCAGTAGTGTCACACATTCACAAATCCAAGTTGTCTTTTGCTGAATAAGTGCTAATCTCTACATGCATCGTGTTCTCTTCTGGGAGAGGGAATATAGCTTCATCCTCCCTCGTCTGGATGCTGTAGGTTGTATCGTACTCTCTCCCTGGAGATGAACTGTGGGCTCTGCTTTCCCAGCCATGTTGGATGCTCCCATCCAGTACCTGTATTAATAAGCTGCACTTTTACCCCACTTTTCCCCAGTATCTTTGCAGGCCTCTGAGGTTCTTCAGTTTTCTCCAATAAATCCATGTGGCCTCAGATTCGTTTGGGAAGTGAAGGCTTCAACTTCTTTCTTTTTCTCTTGAAGAATCCTACACTATTATTTCTCTGGACATCTTCAGGCCGTTTGCCTTTTACCTCAGTAAAGTGTCTTGTCTGGTGTGCTGTTGACAAAACTTCAGCTCTCAAAGCTGAGTAGGAAATTTAAGTTGCACGTCAGCAGTGACAGCACATGAAAGGTCAAGTGGTTCAACACTTCTGCAGGACACGACTTCCTAGGTAGTAAAAATGCTATTGAATGATGTCTCCATCCATTTTTGCCACTCCTCTTACAAAGGAGAGAAAAGATGGTGCTCCTGTTGCACCTTCCAGAAGCAACGGCAAAGTGGTTGCCCAGGGAAGACTTGAAAGAAGACAAAGGGTGTTCCTTATGCCCTAAGGACCATGATATTTTATGGGAGGGAGAAGAGAAGGAGAAAAGAGGACTGGACAAGCGCCTAGTATTCATTAACAAAGGAAGCTTTCAGAGCTGAATCCAACAGTGTGGAAAGACATCAGAGGCTACCAGGCAATCTTAGCTCTTGAGTTGGGATTACTAATGAAAAATTTCCTGGTTCTCTTTGAACATTTTTGTGTCCAGGCATTTAAGTATCTTGCTGGAGAGAATTGTGCAGACAAGTCTGTCTGGTGTCATCTTTTGCCTTTCTCTGCTGGTAGTGGTCACGTCTTGAAAGTGTAGTAACTGCCAGAGTAGGAAGAGGAACAGCTTGTCAAGCTACAGAGTTCTTAATTTCTTGGTTTCTCTTTTCCTTTGGTTACACTAACAAAGGGATGTGAAAGTTTGATCTCACAGGGCACAGTTTCCCACCCTCCTACTTGCAGGTGGCTGTGCCTGTGTTAGCCTGTAGCCATGTACTGGTTGCCTCCTCTCGCTACTGTATTTCTGTTGCAGGCAGAAGGTTCCCATGTGCCTGCTTTGCAGAACAGGCTGGTCCTGCAGCTCTTTTAACTCTCCACAGCAGTTCATGTGCACCTACTCTGTAGTGTTCTTGTACACTTCAGCCAGGGAAGAGTCCACTCTTAGCCTGTGCCTTGTGTCCTGCAGTCTTGGGCTTCTTAAGAAATGTAAAAATGTATCGGAACACAAAAAATAGAAAGTGATTAGACCTTACAGGCTTTGTTTAAATGCTGAGAGCAAACAGGTTTGCTTGGTCCTTGGCCTGTTCGGCAGGTATTTTGTCCTTTTCGCGAGCAGGTGAAGATGAGCTTATGTTGCCGCACACCTTGTCTCAGGTCTGGTCATCTCCTGGCTTGAGACTTGTAATGAAAGCTGCTTTCTCTGTGATGCTTCACCGTGATCTCTAGATGGGTTTCTGCAGATGTGTTGTTACATCCTTTGTGAAGAAAACTTTTTGCAAAGGTGGACACTTAACTTGCATTTTGCTTTGCAAAAGTAAGAGAGTGGAAAAGTCTGGCAGTAATTCCTTTTCTGACCTAAGAAAACTTAAAAGGAACTGTCTTAAAGCAAGTATTCCGTTTACATCCTTCGGAAAAGGAGGAGCGCAGCTACCTTATTCCTAGCTTTCCCTTTTATGTTTTTAAGTGTTTCATGAAACTTAAGTTTGTATGACACAATAGTCTCTCTTTTGGGATTTCTTACAAAGATCTTGCTTATTTTTTATGGGAAAAATGGTCACCTGAGAGTCTTTACTTCCAAAACAGACAG
Organism: Coccyzus lansbergi; assembly: GCA_033558105.1. Classification (NCBI taxonomy): domain Eukaryota; kingdom Metazoa; phylum Chordata; class Aves; order Cuculiformes; family Coccyzidae; genus Coccyzus; species Coccyzus lansbergi. The sequence goes on along the minus strand of JAUMJK010001322.1, from coordinate 192,299 downwards.
CAAGGAAAACTTGTCTTGGAAAAACCACCTGTGCTTTTGTTTTAATGGTCACTCCTCAGTCTAATTGACCTCACTGCTAAGTAAGGGCAATGCCTCCACTTGGCTTTAAATGTCCTTTGGAAAAGTTTTATTCCTGTTCAGGTGGAAATGGAAAGTTTCACTGACCTCAACGGTTATCATACATCTGTGTGCTGGAGCTTATGGTCTTCAGAAATACTACAGGATTGAGTGAAGGATGGAAAAGTGTGACGGGAAAAACTACGTGTGAAATGTTGCTTCTGTGTAGGCTTGATGAGTATCTGTGCTTCAGAACGTGTTGCATAAGGCAGGTGCAGGGAGCCTTTGTAAAAAAGAAGTGTCAAAAGTCTCTTGGAGGAGGAAAACGTAACTTTTCCCCTGAAACGTTTCCCATTAGGTTATTCTAACTTATACTTGGGGCACACAGTTGTAGCGAGGATAATGCTAGTTTTGGTATTTCTGACTAAATGATTATTTATTACCTGTGCATTTCTCTTGGGGTTTTTAATTCTTTTCTGCTCTCCTTGTCACCCTGTACATTCATACGAAGTAGTGTAATTATCTAGAACTATAGGGTAAGATGCTGTGAGAACCTTGTTCTCATCTCTTTTAAGAGCGTTTTTGTAAACTCTTCCCAAAATCTAATCCCTTGGACTTGCCTCTGCGATTTTTTTTGCAGAAGTGCTCTGACTTGGGAGTGAACAGCCTCAGTGTCCGGTTGGACTAGGCTATCTTGAGGTCCATTTTACCTGTGATCTTTTGAGTTTGGCAGGAATGTGGTATTTACCTCTTGAACAAGCCTAACCCAGTAAGGGAAGAGCTGTGTTCTGCCAGGGCTCTCTTAAATTTTGGTTTTCAACCTGGAGTCAACAAGAAGCAGCCGTGGAAAAACAAGGCTTTTGCCAATAGTTTAAGTTGCGTGGGGGTCTTTATGCTTTTTGGGAGCCCACAGTTTGAAAATTGCTGCTCTAAATGATTTGTAAACAAGGGCTGTTTTTCCTTTCCAAAGTGGCTGTAGGTGTTAAGGAGTATGAGCTGATATTTAGTCATCTGTTAGATAAGGATTGAGTTTTATCTCTCCTTTCTCTTCTTGAACATAATCATTTAAAAGTATATTTTATCCAAAAATGGATGTAATGTAGGAGACAAACTCTGGAAAACTTCAACTTGAAAGTGAACTTCTGGAAGAAGGTTAGAGTGGTGCTCTAAGTAGGTCTTATTTAAATGCTGTGGTCCCTACCCTTGGGGCTTCTGTGTTTTGCATTCAAAGAACCTTGCTGTGAAGGCCAGGATCCTGCTGCAGAGTTTGTATTGGATCTAAAAATGAAGGGAACTTTTGATGCCTGAGCTTGAGTGGAGACTGGTGCAACCTCAGTGCATCGGCAGGTAACGTGAAACAACAGGTGAACAGCCTTTGTGGACTCCAGGACATGGGTTTATTTGTATTGATAATTAAAATGTATTTGAAGATGGGATGGACGCTAAGCTGTTTGATGACCCCAAGATGTGTGGCTGTTCTGGATATCGAAGCCTCGGTGGCCTCCACACTGGCCACTCTCCCAGCTCGCTCTGTGTTACTAGAGCTGTGGCAGAGGTCACAGACCAAGTTACTCAGTTTCAAATTAGATTAAAAATTGACTTTAATTTAAAGATGTTGCAGAACTGTAGTCTACTTTGCCACGGAGGCTGTGCTTCTTGCCTATAACAGATTGGTTCTTGTTCCTAAATCATCTGTTTGCCTATGACTAATGTTGAATTCATATCTCCCTGCTGCTTGTACTCTGAACTGAATTCTGTGCTCCAGAGAAGATCAGGAGATAGGACTTTAAATTGTCTCAGCCCCTCATAGCCCAAGGACTGCCCCTGCCCCAAGGACAGGGAATGCCTTATGCAGCTCTATATGTAATAAGGGATGGTGGAGGGGAAGGCTCACTAGGAGAAGTCGATCACAGCTGCTTTGGTCTGTGCTTACTGGCATGTTGATGAACTTTAGCAGCTAGATGCACTTGTGATGACACCTCACAAACTTCAGAAAGTAAGCGGTTATTTTGGGAAACTTTCCCCCCCGCGGACTAAAACTACTAAACCTATTTTAAAAAAAACCAAAGTTATGCAAAAACACTAGTTCCCAAGAACCCAGCACCTTCTGCTTCTCATGCTCATGGGTATTTCAGCATCCTAACCCTAATTCGTGCTTGATGTTCTTTGATGCCAGTTCTAGTGCCTGGCACTCGGAGGGCTTTCCGTGGCTGTAAGGGAAGAGGGATAGTTCTTTCATATTCTGTTTGGGGGAAGAGATGAGTAATTCTCTGATCTCCTCTTTAGGGCAGACAGACCTTTGCTCGCAGTGTGCAGTGGTGATGCTTAGGAGGGCTTTGGTGGTTCTGTCTGTCAGCAGCAGGCGTTTCAGAGCTCATTTGTATGGGAAGACTTGTAAGGTTGAAGGTGCTGAATCTATTGCTTAGTTTTGAGATTCTAGTGGTGGTGGTGAAACTTTCTTTAAAAAAAAAATTAAAAGATGAAGAATTCTTGCTGGGAACACCAATTTGCTGCCCTGTAGCTTTACTGCTGCAGCTGGATCAGAGTCTGTAGTAAGGTGTTTTCTGAAGTCAGGGTTTGATAAGCCTTCGGCTTCAATGAGAGGTCCTGGATCAGGCTGAGCAGGGTGTGGGCTGTGGAGGGCCAGGACAAGCGCTATGTGTGTTGGGATGTGCAGGAATCCATACAAGCAGAGCCCTGTGCCTCTGATAACCAACCCTAGATTGACAGTGGCTGTGAAAGGGCACTGGTGCCTGCTGGAGCAGCTGGTACTTAGGTGTGACCAGGGAGCCTCTCCTGCAGACAAATCCATTCTTTCTGTCAGCACGACAATCAGCGTTCAATGGGCTTTGGCTGTTCTTGTGACACCAGCTCGCTCGCTGCTACTGGTCCACACGCAGAGTTGGGTTGGGGGCTAATGCAGAATGAGGCAGGTGGTCTTGGGAGTATGATCTTTCCCTTTGGGTGGCCCCACAGAAGGCAGTACGCTTGCTCTCATGTTCAAAATGACACGCGAAATACTTGTCTGCAGGCTTTCCATCTCCTTGGCAATGCATTCTTTCACTCAGGTGGCTCCTCCCTGCTAGTTCAGTCTGAGGGGAGGTGGGCGAGGTAGAGCTGAGTAGGAGCTAACGGACTTCATAGCCTTGAGATATCCCAAGTGTCTTTCCTCTCAGAACCAGTGAAGGAAAATGGATGTCTGCCTAAAACTAGGTCTTTCTTGGAAATCCAGATTTAGTATAAATGAGGGTGAAATTTCACAGGAAAGAATGCTTTTAGAAAAGGAGATGATAAACTGTAATAGCCGTATAATTACTCGCCTTCTTTGAATCCACTGAAGGAATGCTAAAAGTGCATCCAAAACAAAGAATTTAGAGTTTTTGTTGTTCTGCCTCTGGATTAAATGGGCTGCAAGGCCATACTAAATGGTGTCGTTCCTTTAGTTGAGAGATGTTTCTGTGAAATCCAGAGATAAGAAAAAGGGGAGGTCATCCAGAGCAACAAAATTAATTTTACTTAAAAATATAGCTTTAAATAGATGTTTCTAGTGGTGTGGTTGTTGTTTTGTTTGTTTTCTTTTTTTTGCTCTTTGTGGGGGATTGGGGGTAAGCATAATGAGACTTAGAGACCTTCTGAAGGGGAGTTGTGGCTGTTGAATTTTAAGGTATTTGAACTACATACTAAGCTCTGACAGTCTTCCAAATACGTCTTAAAGCATTTTGGGGGATGGACAATATTTCCCACTCTAGGAGAAAAACAGTTTCAGGTAAGTACCTGTCGTCTTCCCATGAGAGGGAAAGAAGTATATTCGTTTGAAACCTTTGCTTATTAAAGCTTTAGCATAAAACTTGGAGGATAGTGTTTGGGGAGAGGCTGGTGGGAGAAGGCAGGCAGCTTCTGTGGTTTGCGTTGATTTTAGATAATAGACGTTATCTGGAAAAAGCGATTCTAAGAGCGTGTTGTTTTCAGTTAATGCGCTAAGGGTTAGGGCAGCACAGAGATTCGCCTAAGTAGATGTATCAGAAAAAAATTTATTTTAAGGAAATCAACATCAGAAAATGGTTTTCAAGAATGTTTAATAGAACTGTTGTTGACTTATGAGCCAGGAGTTATTACTTCTCCAGAATAAAGTTAAACATTATACTATCAATTTTTAAACAGTTTTGCATTCCAGTAATGTAAGACAGTTTGCAGAAGGTCAGATTTTTGAAAAGGCTTGAAATTATTCTCTGAGCAAAATCGCTAGTTTAGAGAAAAATATTGAAATGTATTGATTATAGTTTATATATCCTAAACTCGATGTCTGGTGTGTGTAGAAGACGCTACAGGAAATGTTCAGTAGACTTCTTCCCTTTCAGATAAAGGAGAGGAAATGCTAGAGCCACTGAATAAAGCCTTTTGCCCTGACTTTAAAGGAGCTGCAAGTTCACCTTGGGAGACTGTGTGAATTCACATTGCAGTTACAGTAGATACAAATTTGGGCAGTAACTGATGGTAATTTATGAGAAATCACAATTTTACGTAATTTAACCTAAATGAGCAGCGTGGGAGGGTGCCGTTTAATGCTAGCCAATACAACAAATCCTTAAGGAAAGGCCTCGACTCCACCACAGAAGAATCAAATACACATCCACAGAATGTGTATCAGTGGAAGTAAACTTTCCTGTAAAAAAAAAAAATCTAAGCCACCATTCATGGTTACATAGAAGGTTTTAATCTAGTGTGAGTTCAAAATACTCCTGAGAGGAGGAGTTACTCTACCACCTGCTTCGTGCTGGTGCCTTCACTTTGCATGGAGGGTTGGATCAGGGAGCTGATCCTTGAACCTTCTTGTCCTCTTCCATGCAAGTGCAATGAGTGAGCATCTGAGGGCTGAAGAAGATAAGTGGGATCAACCTTCTCAGTGGAGAGGTGGATTTATCATGGATTAAAGTGCCAGGTAATCAGTAATCATAACTTCGAGACGTTGAAGACATGCTGCAGGGTGGAATTCCATGTTTGCAATAAACTTTAGTTGATGGTAATCTGTCTCCTTGTAAATTGGGGTGAGCAAGTTGTGGAATTTTGAGTTTTCTTACTCTGCTTATCCTAATAATTTACAGAGTACAGTTTGCAGTCATACATTTGACGTGCATTTTACTGGTGTTCCCCTTCCCCATCAGGCAAGCCTCATTCTGCTCTTGATGCTGCTTTGCTAGTGGTGCTGTCTCAGGTTGCAAGATGTCTCCAGTGAGTATATAAAAATCTGATGGTTGTTCTTCATAAAATTAACAGAAAATTCTAGAGAAACCGACGTTATAGTGACAGCAAGAGGTGGTTTCCAGAGATCAGGAGAGCTGATTCTGACTAACTCTGTGTCCCCTTGTAAGGGTTCCCACAGGTATGTCTTGTAGCATACTGGTAATTCTAATTCTTCTCCGTTTGGAGTGAAGTTGGCACACTTTTCAATGTTAGCATAAAGGGATGATTTTGGTTTCCCTGTGGATGATCTGCATGTTTGGGCTTTAATGAAATGACAATCCCTGCTAGGAAATTGTGCACCTTGAGGTATGATTCTAACTGGAGAGATGGGCCTGTGCTGAATCAGCGTGTTTAGGAGGAATGCTTCCCCAAATGGCAGAGGCAGTAGATTTTTATCCATGGAAACCTCCTCTCATTACACCAGAGCACTGTGAAGCATCCTTGGTTTAGTTCAGCATCTACCCTTTTCACTGAGGAACAGTCCCTGCCACAGAGGATACGTGGGTTGGTCATAAGATGCAGGAGTTGAGCAGGTTTGGTCTTTGCTCTCTGTCATCAGCCAGTCAGGATGCAAATTCATCATTAGGGATTTTGTGTTGAAAGTTGTCACTGGACTTGCTTCCAAACAGGAGTCACTAGGGCACAAAAAAGAGGTAGCTAGAGCTAAGGGCAGTTCAGCGCTTGTGCTGAATTCATCTGCTGAGGTTTGTTTGAGCCAGCACCGTGGCTAACCAAGGAGCACAATGGGGCTATGTCAGACCAGCATGGTGTTTGGGAGAGAGGACTGGAACAAGAACCACTCCCAGAATGGATCTAATTGCTTATTCATCAGAAGATCCCTTTGCCTTCCATTGGAGCTTTGTGATCCATGCATCGCTTCCTCCTGCAGAAGCATGAATCTGAGCTTCTCCTGTGGGTCTTGGCTGTTCTCAGCAGCACGCTGTGCAAACCCGGTGCAGCACATACTGTTATATTCTCTAGTTCCTTTCTGTTCTAGTAGGCCTTGATTCTCCAGCATCTTCGCTGTAGTACACATCTCCCGTTTCTTTCACTTACAAGGAGTCCGAGGCAGTCATACATCTGACAACTCGGAATAAGTGCATGCTCTGTTCTTGAACAATCTCTTAAGCAGTAGCTGCACTTCTGGTTCCTAAGCAGATGTACCCTGGGATTTGCTCGGCATGCTTTTCCTGATGGCATTAAGGAGACCCCTTGTGTGACCGCTTATGCTTTGCCCTTGTTGGAGCTGGGATTCAGGGGTAGCTTAATCTTTTCCCTTAACCCTGAACAGCTGTTCTTACACAAGGTGAACTTGCAGAAGTTACTACTTTGGAAAAGAGTAAAAGGGGCAGAGGGGGAGCCGGTGAAATGGCTTATCTTGTCCCTTAAATAGTCTCATGAACTCGCACCAGAGTAGCTGATGGGGCAGAGTAGTAGGAGTGAGTGATGGAGCAGAGCACGGAAGGGCCACAAAACCTGCTGTTACTGCTGAAAGAGGGATGCCTACAAGATGGTGCTTTGAATCTCTAGGCTTGTTTGGAGTTTGCCTTCATGAGGTTTTGCCTCATGCTAGTTCTGATCCCTCAAAAGGGATAAAAGATTACATCGATGCTTTGCCAATGTTCCCTGGTGCAAAAAGCAAAGATTAATTTTTGTCGTGTCCAAACCCTCACTTCTTAAAATGCTTTGAGCTCTTCAGTGAGATGTGGTTCTCAGTTCTGTGCTGTCCTGTAGTTTGAACTACTTTAAAATAATACTGTAATACCCTTACAAGCTGTGTTTCATGTGCCCGTGGCTTGAGGGATGACTGGGAATCTGTTGCTTGAACGTGCACTGAAGTGTGCAGAACTAACCAGTCTCTGTCAAAGACCAGGGAGACTGGTAGGAGTTGTTTCTTTGTTCTTGCCATCACACCCCAAGAAGAAGCTGTAGTTGTTCATACGATGACTTATTTCTGAAATCGCTTAGCTTAGCAGTTGTCAAGAGGAGGGAAAACCTTCAGTCTCCTATTTTCATGTGATGATGATATGCATGAACTGAAGCGCAAGCCTCCATGCTGGAGCTTGTCCTAAGATTCAGTTGCATGATAGGCAGAAAGATGGCTTCTGTTAAAAGGTTTTTGGGTGTTTTCATTTCCTTTCTGATACATGGACTGCCCAGAGCATAAAGCATTTACGTGGTTGCCTCAGGGAACCCTTGTTACTGAGAGTAAGAAAACCTGCGGAATTAACCCATTCTGATAATCTGGGAATGAAGCAGAATAAATGGTTCTTAATTTATGCCTGGAAGTATTTCTGAAGAACAAAGGCTTAACACTCCTTGAAGATGTATGCTGGTTGCTTAAACTTCTGCATTTATATTTGTGGCTGCTGCAGGTGAGGATTCTCTTGTAGCCTTTCTAAAGGTGGATCAGAGCTTTTCTCCTGTTGCCTTTGCCCTTAAAGCTGGATAGTTTAGACATCTACCATAATGGAAGGGCGGATGCCATTCTTAGGAAAGTAACTTGAAGGCAAAAGTAAGAAGTGAAGGTTTGGTGGTTATTTTTTTTCAGTACTCGAACGAGCTGTTTTGGTTTCTTTTCTCAAAAGCCACATGAATAAATACGAACAATACGAGGTTGAGTTGCACCTGTGAAAATGGATTCATTTTGTTAGCTTCCTCCTGTTCTGCACAAAGCCACGAGCAGCAGAAGTACTGGAAGAACCTGCTGCGTAGGCTTATGCTAACCGTATGTTAACTTTACTTAAAAAAAATTAAACCCTACCTCCTGCAGAACTTGATTTGCCATTGAGAAGAGCTTTCCACTTGCTGGGAGTGAAGGGGAATTTTTTCAGTCCCTGGCAATTGTGCAGGGAGATGGCTATTGTTGCTGCCTCAAAGACTGTAGAAAGAACTTTAATTTCCCTGCTCTGTTTGATGCCTCTGCGACTCTGAACTGTTTTTCGATGCAAATATTCAGCTGACTGTCCACTGCTGCTGCTTCTAGGTTTCTTTCATTTTACTTCCCCTGTCCTCCTGTTTCCTCTACTTTGGGTGTTTGAAGTTATTTTTCGTGAGACGTTTTTTGTTTCTGAACTGATTTTATTTTCTCTTGAGGTCGTTTATGCATTTGTTTTCACTAATGTTTGCAACATCTCCAAACGTAGTATCCTCTGTGAATGTAACTAACATGCTGTTTACCCTTTCTTCCAGATCCAGTTTCTGATCCTACTTCCACATTTGGGAGTATGCAAGGGACAAACACATCTCTTTGCGTAGCTTGACTGGATATCCCAAGACTAGGATGTTAGTATATTTAAACAATTTTTTGCATTAAAATGTTGCTAGTATCTTGATTGCACGTAGATTATTATTTTTTTTGAAATGTAATTAGCTTTATTGGCATGATGCATATTCAGAAGCCTGCTGGTAGAAACAGCTTTTTGCAGTCTGACTGGTGCTTATTGGTGACTTTAAAATGGGTGCAGGAGCAGGAAGAATTTCAGGGTTGCCTTTTGAATGAGCCATGAGCTTATTTAGTGTTATAACTCTAGCACTCATTCTTGAAAATCTTGGCTCTTTGTCTAATAAGATTAACTGTAGGTTAATCCAAGAACATATGAAATCTTTAGACTGTGTTCAAAGATATTTATGAAAGACCACTTCAGACTTCTGAATGCATGAATACAAGCCCTATAGGAGAGATTTTTAAATACTTGAAATAGCCAAATATCTATAGAAATGCTTGTCAAATAAGTGTTAACAAAAAAAATAAAATTGCATATTCTGGTACTTGTGAGGAACTCACTTTGTGCAAGAGTAAACCCCATGCTAAACTATTTTTGTAGATTTGAAAAAGCTTCCTTTAAAATCTGTTTTGTGTAGTTACTGCAAAATGAGGTATTGCATGTTTTCTGTTACTTAAGCAATTGTCTGGCAGTATTTAGTGCTTCAAAGATAAGGAAGTCGGCATTAAACTCACATACTATTTTTTAAAATGTATTGTTGAGTCAGCCACCTCTTGGAATGCCTCATGTATTCAACTTCTACTGTATTTAATTTAATTACCTGCTGAAACACTACTATGTTCAACTATTCAAATTACTGAAGTGAATTTGATGCTGAATGCAATTGTGTATCTGTGGATTTTGCAGGTTCCTCTGCAGTCTTAGTTTTTGTGTGCTTCTGTCCTTTTCCCCCTATAAATGAAAGTTCTCTCTTTCTGTGATTTGAATTCTTCTGATAAAACTGTTGCCGATCTTGGCTAACGTCTTAGAAATAATTGGTTATAGTTTTGCTGGTTGCACTTTGATTTGTATTGTCCAGCTCCACACCTGGGTAATAACTTTAGGTGAGATTGAAGTTCAGCTTTGGCTTCGCTGCTTTGACAGATGTTCTCAGAAGAACCAGTACTGGGAGAGCACAGCACTTTGCAAGTGCTTTTTCTAGTATCCTGCTGCATTTTGTTCTAGTGACTTATTCCTCTGATGTTACTCCTGTGGTTTTTTTTTATAGAAAAGCGAGTTTGTTTTGGTTGCTTACGAGCTTTTCAGGGGAATTAGGGACTCATTGAGTACTGCTGCTTATTCTATCAAAACAACTGAAGCACAATGTGTTCTAGAAGTCTTAATGTTCCTTGAACCTGAAAATATTTCTAGTGTCAAAGAACACCTTCAAAACAAGCCAGGCTTATCTGATGTCACCATCAGAGGATTTAAGGTATAAAATTGACAGTGGTGGGGGACAAGGCACTTACATGAAATTGTTATGAAGGCTTTTTGCTGTCTTTGGCAATTTAGTGTTCACTCTTTATGCCACGTTTTGTCCATTATATGCATGATACTCTTTTCCATGAAGAATTCTGTAGGGGAAAAAAAGACCTAGGGGGCATGTATTACAAAGTGTCATAGACATCAACCTGTTTAGCACCAATAAAATACTCAAAGTTACAACTCAGAGAATCGTAGAATCACCAGGTTAGAAGAGACCCACTGGATCATTGAGTCCAACCATTTCTATCAAACACTAAAACATGTCCCTCAGCACCTCGTCCACCCGTCCCTTAAACCCCTCCAGGGAAGGTGACTCAATCCCGTCCCTGGGCAGCCTATTCCAATAACTAATGACCTTTTCTGTGAAATTTTTTTTCTTAATGTCCATCCTGACCCTCCCCTGGTGGAGCTTGAGGCCATTCCCTCTCATCCTGTCCCTTGGGAGAAGAGCCCAGCTCCCTCCTCTCCACAACCTCCTTTCAGGTAGTTGTAGAGAGCAATGAGGTCTCCCCTCAGCCTCCTCTTCTCCAGGATAAACACCCCCAGCTCTCTCAGCCGCTCCTCATAAGGCCTCTAGACTTTTAATCCCTTGGGATCAGATGGGTAGCATGTAGCCTGCAGGAGCTTGCTCCACTCTTTATGTGGTGATACCCCTGGCAGTTCATTGCCACAGGTTAGGAAAACCACTTCTGAGATTTTTACTCTGAACAGACTGTTTGCAAGTTACAAAAAGAACTGCTTTGGATACAAGTGGATGGCAGCCCTCATCTTAAAAGCCGAACCTTTTCTAGCAAGGTGTGGAATGCCAAGCTTGAGAAGCTTTGTTTGTAGATTACCTGAAAAATTTAACTTGGATTTTGAACAAAGGGCCTGTAGTGAGCAGTTGCTTAGGAGGCTGAGTGTTCTCCCAGTGTTTCCTCATTTAGCACGAAAGAATTGTTCTTAGATTTGCTGAGCATCCAAAACAGAGACTTTAAATAGACCTGATGCAGTAACACGTCTGCTAAGAGATATCAAGCTTAAAATTAGAGCAAGGCTTGGCTGTTCTAGAAAGCAGATCTCCAGATGTTCATCTCTGTGATGATCTGATGGTCTTGACTAGAAACCTGTAATGTGATTAATTGAGATTCTGCTGGAGTTCGGTGGTACTGGCAAACTGTGCAGGAAGTGTGGAACCGCTGTCTGCTCTCAAGTTCCTATCACACGTGCTGCTTCAAGGCAAGGAACTTGAAAACACGAGTTGAGATGGAATAGGGTAGCCTCAACCAAAGTATAGTGGATTAAATGTTTTGCTTCCTTAATTATGAAAGGCGGATAATACGCTGTGCTTTAGGAATTCTGGAAGGTTTGGAGTAAATGAGATGGAGAAGACTGGGCAGTGTCAAAAAGATGCTCGGAACTGGATGTTAGGAAGAAGTTTTTCACGGAAAGGGTGATTGGGCAGTGTCAGAGTCCCCTTCCCTGGAGGGGTTTAAGGGACGGGTGGATGAGGTGCTGAGGGACATGATTTAGTGTTTGATAGGAATGGTTGGACTCGATGATCCGGTGGGTCTCTTCCAACCTGGTTGTTCTATGATTCTATGATGGTAGGAGCTGAGTCTTTCTCCTGTTCTATGTTGCTGTTAGGAAGGAAAAAGAGCAGTGCAGGGTGACCACAGTTGTAGTTGGATGCAAAATATCTTAAAGAAACTAGGTGCTTCTCACATGAAACGCATCTGCAGCTTATGGAATTGATGATGTGTGTCTGAAACAAAGGTTACTAAGATTCAACTGCTATGTGAAATGATGTCAAACATTACCTGACATCAGCAGTGAGAGAGAGAGAGAGAGATGGGTCACTTGCTTTTTGGGAAGGTCTCCACTAAACCCCAAAGGTCAGGCTATTTCATAGCTGTTCACTGCAAGCTCTTGGATCTGTGTGAGGTTCTTTTGAAGAAGGTTCTCTGTTGCCAGTCTAGCCTGAGTAGTGCTCTATCATGCCTGCAATTTTAGTTACCTCCCTTAGTTCAGCACCAAGTTGTTCTGCTGCTGTAATATTTTGTTACAAGTTGCCAGCAGCTCATTTCCAGAGAAAACTTAGGGCTTGGAGCTTCTGTAGTGCTGAGGTGTGACCTGAGGTCAGCAAGACTATTTCTGCTAGTATTTAGTGCTGTTGTTACAAGAGTAACAGGTGAAATCTCCGTCTCCTGGTCTGTGGATACTGGTGTCAAAGGACCTTTCAGCTGGAGGGGGCTGCTCAACTTAGCTGTGCTCCCTTGGCACCAAATGCCTCGCTTGAGGTTTGCTTCTAAATGTGACTCCAGTGATGGCAGTTGGCCACTGTGATCTGCTCTGTAGCTGGTATGAATTCTGTGCTTTTTTTTCTTTTTTTTTTTGGGGGGGTGGGGGGGTTAGTCAAGGTCAAGGTGATGCTTTTGTCTCCTGCCCTGCTTTGAGTTACACTTTTATTTTTGTATAATTGCTTGTATCACCCACTGTTTTCACCTGGATTGTGGTTTCTCTTGAAACCAAATTGAATAATGCACCTGAAAAGGCTGAGGATACTTTTCCAAACTGCCTGGGAAACCCTCTCAAAACGTCATGTGTGCTTCATATTCAATGTGGTCATAATTCAGCTTTCTTTCCATGATGTGGATTCTTCTTCTCTTCTGTTAGCTTCTTAATCAGAATTTAGATATACTCACTAGTGTTTTAGTGAAATATTCACTTAAGTTAATAAAGAGGTACGTCTTTGCATATCATAAGATTTTTTGGGATGCCATTAGCCAGCTGGAGTCGGAAGGCATCCTCTTTATTGGGGCAGTTATGTAATGGCTTATGGTGGAGGTTTATTTAATGTGAGACAGACTTTTATAATCACAAATAACAAGAGTAAAAAGACTCTTGGTAGTTTTTACCTTACAGGTAAGCTCAGTACATTCACCTCTCAACTAAGAAACATGCGATAAGCTTTCACAGGTCTGTGCTGTTTGTTGAGATCAGATTTTCAGTGATGGGTGATGTCCCCATGTTTAGTTTCCAAAGCAGAATCACATTTTCAGACCCCTGTATGGATTTGAATGTCTCTGTAGAGATGATAAAAGGGGTATTTATAACTTGAGATCCAGAGAGAAAAACATAAGTTGATTCAGTGATTACTGATGATAAGTGACCTGTGATAAAAAGGAGGTGAAAGTGAGTCACACTCCAGGGGTTTGATAGATCAAAGTTGTGATTTGGTAGATGATGCTTCTGCTACCAGTCCTTGTTTACATGGATTCAGCAGGTTGTGCCTACCCTTTCTGGGCTGTTTTTTGGCTAAATTGTCTCAGTGAGTGCAAACAGAAGATGATGCAGGGCAGGTCTGAGTTGCTAGGGGAAGGTAACCTGCACCTCTAAACCTCCAGTTTAACCTGCACCTCTAACTCTCTTTTCACCATGCCAATCCATGCCTCTGGAGGCTGGAGTGGAATTCACTGGTGTCCTCTGCTTCCACATGTGCAGCTTTGGGGGAGAGGGAGGATTCCTCCATGGTTTAAACTGGCTTGGGCCTCTGCTATAACCACTTGTGGCAAGTTGTTCCTGATGGCACACGTGGCTCTGGCTGGTCTGTGTCTGAGCATTACTATGGCCACGAAATAAAGTGGAGCAGTGAATTGACCTTGCTGGAAATCTGATCTCGCCTGTGGGAGGCCTTTTCCAGGCAGATCAATTCTGGCTGCTGCAGGGCTCTTCTTATGCTTGTGCTGGGGGAGCGTTGGGTATGGGGATGATCACTGGTAGTTAATGAATGTCGCCTTAACTTTGCCTGGCAGTGAAGCATTAACAGGTTGTCTCCAACAGGAAAAAAAGTTTCAAGGTTTTTATTTTGCTGCAGTAAATAATATCACACTAGTGGATATGGAAAAATGCCTTGAGTTTGAGCAACAGATGTGTCTCTATAAACTTCTAGTCCATGACATTTTGCACAATTGAAGACTCTCATTCTTGGGCTGTTTAGCTCTTAATCTTTTTTAATAAACTATATATAGTTGATCTGGTTTCTTCTTAGCGAAAGTTGTACCTGGTTGCATGTTGAAACTCCAGACCTGTAGATTGAACAGATAAGAGCACTCTCTTTGAATTGAGATACTGAAAAAGAACTCTCACTTCAGTTTTTTAATCTAGATCTTCTTTTACATTAAGTAAAAACTACCTTTTTTAAAGATGCCTGGGAAATTGGTAGTTATTGAAACTCTTCTGCTGTCATTCTTTGCCATTTCATGATGTCTGTTTATGTTTTCTGGTTTATTTTCTGAAGTAATAAAACGCAAGTATTTACATGAGAAGATTCCAGTTGGATCCTGCATTGGTGGTGACTGGCTGGAGAGAGTTGTACAATAAACCTCAGGCTCTTGAGTTAAAACACAAGCTCACAACCCCTGACTGAAACAACTAGCCAGAACAGCGATGCAGGATTTACAAACTGGAGGATCTTCCCACTCCCACAAATCCCTGTGACGATTACAGCTCTGCCAGAGCAATCGCTGTCTCTTGAGGTGATGCTGAAACAGTCATTGCAGAGTCCTTGGCTGTTCTCGTGTTCTGCTGCTGAGGCTTTTGGCTAGATGTAAGGAGGTTTCATGCTTTCATGCCATTCTCTTCTTGATATTGAGTTGCGCACACGAAAACGCTCCTTGTGGCAGTGGCGCAGGAGATGGTCCATGTTGCCTTGCTCTGCTCTGCACTCCGGCAATGAGCTTTGTCGCGTCTGGGTTTTTGGCAGGTGGCTTTTCAGTTGTAATCAGTGAGATAATCTGCCAGTTAGAGTGCTGACATAAGAAACAAACTGCAGAACAGCCTGATAACTCGCTTTCTTCGCCTCTCCCTTCTCCCCTCTTTCTAGGGGTTTGGTGGGGCTGTTTCTCCGTCGTGCAGGCAAGTGCGTGGCAGCACTGCAGTTCAGAGATGGAGCTGGTTTTCTGTCATACTTACCTCATTAATTTTAAATGCCTCGCTGAGAGTTTGATATTCCATCAGAAAGAATGTGCTTAGACTTGGTTTTCAGATGAAAAGGAATCGCTTGGTTGAGAGGGAAACTTGGAAAGAAGGGTGAGGACGGCCTGATGCAACTTCTTCCGTATGAAAGTCACAGACCAGCAGTGGAATTTTAATGAAGTCTTGCAGGATGGATGGTCAGAAACACTTCAACCAGCAGTACTTGTCTGTTGCCCTAGTAGGGCTTCTTGTCCCTTTTTTTTAATTTCTCAGCTTATTGCTGTGGCAAGTTACCGTTAGAGTGAAATGGCTGTTTGACAGAATGTGCACCTTGTTGGCTTCCTGATTGCTTCAAATGGAACTTCTCTACTGGAGAAGCTGTTCCACAAGGAATAAAGCACTAATCCAGGGCCAAGTGATTCTCTTTCTCTTGGGTTCCAAGGGCCCTTTTAGGAACCTCGGCAGGTGATAACACATATTTTGTCTTGGGAACACAAGGTGTTCTGGTGAAAGAAAGCTACAGTAGAGCCACATATTCCTATATAGGGTGTTGTTATACCTGTTCTTGCAAACGGCAGCTATCTTGGCATCCTTAGTCTTTTCTTCTGTATGTATGTGTCTGTATTTCTCTTACAGAACCAGGTTATTGATATTTAAGGTCTCTGGAAAGTCCTTCAATTTACTAAAGCATCTGTTGTCTCTGGAGCAGGGTGTCTGCAGGAAGTCCCTGAGCAGAGCAGTTTCATTAACAAGAACGTGGAACCGTGAACTTTGAAAAATTACTGAAGATGCATGACTTCCTCTTTCTTTGTTCCCCAGGAAGCTGAGACAGAGTTGGTTTAACTGGTAGTTGAGTTCTTGGTTGTGCTCCATTCCGATAACGAGAGCTCTCATCATAGGTGGGTGGGAGGTTCTTCTATTTTGTTGCATGAATAGAAGAATATTCACAACTTATAATTATATGCATGTCCTGAGACTCGGTGTATATTAATAACTGTCCTGTGACTTCTTTTCCCCTCCCTTGTTACTTGGTCCTGCTTTTCTATTAAGATGCCTGTGACTGAAACATTGGAGTTTAATAGATTTTTGTCCTGAAAGAGGCAGAATTCCCATGTTACACATAGACTGTAGGATTTTTCTGAATTAATTCCTGCTTCAAATCCCACAGCTGTGGATAAATATATCCAGTCTTGACCAGAAAATCTGGGCATGAGAAATCCAATAAAAACCTTGTGTGATGATGGTGGCTTTTGCTTCCTCCTAGTTAATGAGACTCCTAACGTGATGAATGTTCATGCTGGGGAGAGAAGAAGGGGAGTGGATGTTAGCAGCCAGCACACACATCCCTGAGTAACACCTCCAGCATCCTAGGCTAGAGAAAGCATGAGGCTGGGCCTGGACTGCAAGTCTTGCGTTTTCAGTAAAACTGAGTGTTTGTCTGGCTGAGTTTGATCAGCTTCCAGTTTGAGCTGCTGGATTTGGATCAGTCTTTGAGAAGCTGGTTTTTTTGTGTTCATAGACCTGTGTTTTGTAGCTTTCTCCATTCCCCTCTGCTTCCCTTTGGAAGGAGTGTTTAATTGCATTTGCTTCGGTAAGCAGCCTCTGTGACCTGCGCCTTTTGTTGTTTACTGTTCTTCCTGTCTTTGTATCTCCTGCAAATTTAGTGTCTGCTTTCTTCTTTCACTGACTAGAATGTTAAATGACGCAGGGTCACAAACCAGTAGCTGATGGACCTCACTAACAGTAGTTCCCCATTGACATCAACATCTCAAGACCAGGCACTTAATTTTTATTCTGTTTTGTGTACGTTTTTGGAGGGTTTTTTTGCTTATTTGTTTTGGTTTTTCTTTCCCCCGCCCCCTCAGCTTTTTCTACTCAGAATCTGTTGTGGCAGCCCAAAAATGTTACACAAGTCTAAAAATATTTTGTCAAACCTGTTACCCTTGCTAATAAAAAGTTTAGTTTCATGAAAGGCAAGTGAAACAGTTTTTGAAAGTCCGTGTTGATTGACACAGTTTTTGCGGCAAATTCCCCCATAGTCCTCTGAGCTGTTCCTTGTGTTTGAAAACCTTTTCCAAGTCCAGACCCTGGTTCTGATCTGTTTAATGCTTTGGTGATTCGAAGGTGTTTTGTTATTTGATTGTGGTTTTTGGTTTGTTTGTTTCTCCCAGCCCATTGGGACCTTCTCAATATTCCAAGACTTTCTGGAACAAAACACTGCTGCAAACATTCTTTAAGCAACTCCCAGGAAAAAAAAAATAAAAATCAATCATCTTCATAGTATTTTAAGACTGTTAACTTAGAAGCATTAACTGACATCACCTTGATAGATTTTTGTTGAGTGATCACATGCCTTTCTATTGAGTGTTCGTTAATGCGCTGCCGTATCCTCATAGAATTTTTTTTAGTGCTAGGCTTACCTGCCACCTTTTTGGTTTTATCTTTGCGCATTTAAAAGTAAGTTTGAGTTTTGATTTATTCTCTCTGCTTTGGAATCCCTCTACCCCTCTTCCAGCCTCAGTTTATGCTCTCACTCTGTCACGTTTTGGCTTTATGTGTGTGTGTTGTTGGGGTTTTTTTTTGCCTTTTTTGATTTAATAGGTCAGCTTCCTGCCCTTCCCCTCCCCCCATTGCTTTAAGGATTTCTAGTAAAAAGTTCCTAAACAGTTAAAATTTAAACAAAATGCTTAGACAGCTATTGTCTTAATTAATTTGACTCCATTTTCAGCTCTTTGGAGTTGTTTTTTCAAGGCACAAGTGCAGACTGCTCCGTATTATGCTCAGAGTTTATAATGAATAAATACTGACGAATCGGTTGCCTCATTTTCTACAGCAACTGGTCTGCGATATTTACTGAGGTGCTGCCCTGGCGAGTACTTATTTAGTCTGTTGAGATCTGGCTCACAAACGGATACTCACAGATTGAATTGATATTCACAGGTTAGAACTGCAGAGTTGATAAGTATGTATATTGGGTTTTTTCCTTCTCCATGAGAGCCTCGCTATGTTGATTTTGTTGGAGTCCTTTACTTAAGTAATAGTAAAAACAAATCATAGCTTTCTTTTACTGCCTTCAGAGCTGTTTTGTTTCTGGTCAGTGGTACAAGCTTTGCTGCTTTGACTGGTACATGTGTTACCTCTAAGGTGTGTTTAAGCTGCGTTGGGCAGGGAAAGCAGCAGTTTGACTTGCCAGGCTCTGTGTCTGTGGCAGTCCAGAAACGCATCCCTGTCTCCTTTGGAAAATCTTTCATTCCTGTTTTGAAAGGGGAGAATGTGTCTTTGAATAATCCAAATTGCAAGATACCAGCCGGTGAAGCTCTCTTGGACTGTCAGCTTCTCTAACAGTGTTATCTCTCAGAGCCTGGTAGCTGCTTTATCATTACGAATTCTCTCAGTTTTAAGGGATGACACAGGATCTAACTGGTGGTTTTTTCGTTTTATTTGTTTTGCAGAGCTTGAAGTTAAACTGTTGTGTTGAGCTGTTGTCTTAAACTGTTAACCAATCAACTTTAATTATGGTTGAATTTATGATTTAAAATATTTGGTTGCATAAGGGAGAATGAAAATCCCAGGAAAGATGAAAATAAAACTGATTGGGTGTAGGGATGCAGCCAGTGAAATTTGACTGTGCTGGAAACTGCATTGGGCTCTCTTCACCTATTTTTCCTTTTAACTTTTGGCTTCTGTACTCGTTACTCTCAGGATCAAACCGGCACATCCATATTCTCTTTTTTGTCCAGATGCTTTAAGGAATAATGTTTCTTAAGTATTGCTTTCCTTTTAGAGCTAAGAATCGTAAAATAGGAATAAGTGTGTAACAATCACTGCATTTAAAAAGTTATTCCGCCCTTGTGTCAGTGCTAAGGGTTCTATTTGTTCTTTCTGCAAATGTTTTTTTCTTTATTTGACTAGTTCTTCATTTGCTGGGCAGCCTTCTGAGGTACAGGAGGTGTTTTACACTTTGTAAATGTTGTATTTAAAAAAACAAACAAACCAACCTTTTTTTTCCCCCAAATCGTTATGCTAACACCCAAAAGATGCTTTCATTCTGTAGGTCAGCAATAACATTACAAGAGTTAAATGTGCGGCTGCTTAATTGTGAGGAATATATCTAAGAGAAAGCTCTAAAATACTGGGATCTTCATCCCTTCTCCTCTTTTCTCAGTCTATTATTCCTGCAACTTTTCCACTGTCCCTGCTCTTCAGCTGCTGCAAACTGTCAGACCCTGAAAGACGGATGATGAAAATACAGAAACCAGAATTTAGCAGAGGAGCCATGTTAATTTCTGTTTGAAATGCAGGGAAAATATCATCTGCCAAATGGAAAAGGACAATCGGTGGGAAAAGAAATGTTCTTTTCAAGCTTGTAAGTGCAGTGACAATGGAGAGAAAAAAATACTATAAAAAGTAGGCAGCTCCTTTTTCAAGATTTTGTTTTCAAGGTATTATGCATGTTTAACTCTATGTGGTTGCTCTTTTGGAGTCATGGAAGCTGAACCCTGCATGGTAGGGCTGACGCTGCCTTTACAGCGTCGCACTCTGCATTTGGGGGACGAGGCTCAGCTCCACAGCATTTTTTCCAGCCCTTAGTACAATTTTTGAATACATTCATACTTCCCTTATTTGCCTTTTTTAATGTCAAGCGTTGCACATAAGATGTTCTGCTGTTGCTATGCAACTGCTAAATCCAATATTTAATATTAATAAAAACTGAGTGGCATTAGCATCACGGAGAACAGTGGGCTCCGAACTATGATTGTACAATATCCAAAGCTGTAAAACTTGGCAGGGACCTCAGGGTGTAATTGCACGCACGGCAAACCGTGGGGCATGAGTCACTGGCAGTTACTATTTTAAGAGTGGTGAGTTTAAGTAAAATTTCTGAGCTCTTCTGATTTATATTTATATACAATTTGATTTTGTAAGCAAAAAGATGAAGAATGACGTTGGTTAGCTGTTTCCCTTCGGGTTTCATTTCAGATACAAATTCTAAGGGGTCACTACCCATAAAAGAGTCAGCGTTATAATCCTATGGGTCAATACCCTGATTCTCCTATTTTTCTTCTAGGTCAGGTTGGTCGGCCCTTCCCCACTGTTCCTGCCACTTCCTGAAGCCTGAATGGGCTTTTTTTGGAGGCAGTGCTACTTCTCTGCCTGACAAGGTGCTGTTCAATGGGATCTTTTTCCAATTTCTCCTCCTCCACCTTGTTTTCTGATCTTTCCCGCATTTCTCTTTACCTGACTGCTATTTTACCATCGCTTTCACCTTTTTTTTTTTTTTTTTTGTTCTACACTTGGTGCTTTCTGAGTTTAGATTTTTGGCCTCTGACAGGCTTTGGATCAGGGATGGTGCTGTGCCCTTGGCTGTCCGAGTGTCGGGCTGCACATTCTGTAGGGTCCTGCATCTGATATCGAAAGGTGCCTCTTGCTGATACCTGGGGAGGTAGTGGTGCTTGTCCTCTTCGTTTGAAGGCTGCTGCCCAGGAGATAACTTTGACATTTGATCTGTGTATAGTCAGAGTTATTTTAGAATTACTGCTCTTTTGCAGTGTAATAACTGATTTTCGTCGTAGTATACGGTCATTGAGATTTCGGCTGATTTCTTAGAAGGGCTGTTTCGGGTAGTTTGTCCCCAGTTCACCCCTGACAGTTTCTGTAAATTTAAAACTATGCTTTCATCTCTTAATTATTATTTTTTTTAAATTTCTTCTTCTGCATCTCAGAGATTCAGGCGAGGAGGAGAAGCTACCCCTAGCTCTGTGCAAACCATTATTAAACCTGCAAAGCAAAAGTATTAGTGGGGGGAGAAGATACAGTAAGTTGCAGTCCTGAGTTTTATGGTCGTATTGGGAATACATTTCTCTGAGCAGGTGGAATACATCTGCCCCCTTAAAGTCGCCTTTGTACTTTTCATACTCACTCTGCTAACCTGTCTTCTCGCAGTATTGAGTAGTTAATAGCTCTGTAGATTTTACTGCCAGCAGGGGTTTAGTGTAATATTGATTTAACATTTCCAAATAATGGCAGTAATTTCAGTAAAGGTTTTTCCGCTTTTGGAATAAACTAAAATTGGTTAGATTTATTTTAAATGAGGCATAAATCTCGGCATCAAAGTAAATGGACTTTGTGTCTTAGATGTGGATCTGTGATTGGAATTTCATTTCTGGGTGATGTGGCAGTGAGGAATCCTTTTCCTTTGAATTTTCTCTCAAACGTGTAACTCTTCAGGAAATACTAATTGTAACATTTGCTCAGATCCAGAAAAGTCACCAATTCCACTCAGGTAGAAGAATGTATTTTTTTTAATTGGGAAAATGTACCTTTTTTCAGTTTGGAGGCTTAAGCAAGAGAATTTTTTTTTTTTCCAAATAGAAATTACCTGGTCACACTGTAGAACCTGTAACTCTGTTTTCTTTATGAAATTGTTTATTTCCATGTTGTTCTTTGTTTTTAACCCAGCTCTTCACAAAAGCGCAGGAGTCGGTGGACTCCGGTTTGTGCTGTGTGATTTGTCAGTAGTTCAGTCATCACAATTGACCCATACATCTTGTAATACTTAGAGAAAACACGTTAAGCTCTGTTCTTGGAACAGATAAATATAGAACTGCTATTGTGAATATTCTTGCGGTGACGTACTTAATCTAGAAAGCTAACAATTCTTTTATTTGCTTTTAGGGTTTGAAAGTATTCTAGAAGGCCTGTTTGGACCTGGATTATTAAAAGATCTCAGTTTGTTTAAAGGTATTCAATCTCTATGTTTGTATCTTGTTCTGCATTTGTAATGACAGGAGCAGCCCCAGCTCTGCCTCTAGAAAATGTGTGTTACCGTGGTGATTCGTGCTTTTCCCCCTCCCCCAAGCAGTGCTCACAGTTAGTTTCATATTGGCTAAAATTACTAATGAGTGTGTGTTCATCTTTATGTAGCTGGGAGTGTGTTTGGCAGTGCTCAGAAAAACAGATTTGTTGTGCACAGATAAAATGTATACGGTTTGTAAATCTGGGGATTTAGAAAAATGGCCGAAGTGCAGCCTGCATCGTCAGAGGGCAGGCAGGAATGTGGTGAAACAGGTATTTAATTCGGCATTTCTCTTTTGGCTCCAGTCGGGTTGCGGTTTATGAATATGAAGTAATTTGCTATTCCTCTGATTTACAGACTGTGAGCCTGAAGGTGTTTCTGATTGGTCTTTTGATGAAAATTGTCTTTTCTGCTGCCTGAGAAGAGAAAAAGTGAAGGTAACAATGCAGATGTGTGAAGCTGGTAGTTGTAGGGGAGGGACAAAGGGAGGGAGTTTGCTCCTAGTTAACTGAACATAGAAAATCTGCAACCTCCTACCCCTTTCCCTTCCTTCAGAAAATGTTTTTCTGAATTAAAATAATGCAAGTTAATGAACAGACTCACCTCTTCTCTGCAACTTTTTCTTTGTAGTATGTAATGCAGATTTTTTTTTTTTTCTGTGTAGTGGCTCATTCTGTTTGGTGTTTATTGTTCGTTTTGGGGTTTTTGAGTTCTTTGTGAGAGATCTTGTTGGGATGATGAAGCCCTTCCCAAGGGAGCCAGACTGTGGGTTGTGCATGTTTACCACAGTCAGATGCTGGAATTACCATCGTTATGGAAGTCTTGTCCATTTTAACAACCGAGTCTTGTTCTCTGTCTTGGGGTCTCTTTCCCTGTGGGCCCTATCGTTAATTCCAGGGCTTCTGCATATGGTGCATTTTGCACGGTGCCTGTTTATAACCTAAGTCAGAACCTAAATGTGGACAAGTCAGTTTCGCCAACATAATCAACTTGCAGTGTGTTTTCATAAAGAGATAATAACTGTACGTGAAACAAAAGGTATGGTGCTATACATGAGTGTCGCTCAGCCCGTGTATTGAAATAATGATTGTTCTATAGCTTAGGAAGGAAGGAAGGCTCCTCTGTCTTGGCAGAACTTCATTTGCTGAAGCCAGTAACGACTGCTTCTTCCTGCACAATGTAAAACAACAGGCGGAGTGGATCTCTCTCAATTTAGGAATGAAACAAAAGCACTCTTTTCCTCTGCCGCAGCTACCCTGTTCGGCTGCATGGCTTGTTCGTAAAGGAAGGACCTTGTTGACACTGATGCCACGTTACCACTTTGTTCTTGTTTTTGTATTACAGTTTTAGTTGAGGCACGGGGAGGAGCGTTAGAAATGGTTGCATTTAAACGGATGTAAAGCATAATACTTTATTTCATTGAGCCTGACAGTAGATAAGCTGTGCGTACGCTTGTGCTGTTGATATTTCAGTCTTGACTTACGTCATCCCATAAAAAGATAAAATTCAGTGCTTAGCACAGTTGTAGTTAAGCCATTGAATTGATTGAGAAGTTAATTTTCATGGACTGGTTTGGGTTGGAAGGGACCTTAAAGATCATCCAGTTCCGCCCCTGCCATGGGAAGGGTCACCTCCCACTGGATCAGGCTGCTGAAACCCCATCAGGTTTGTGGTGTGGTCAGAGTCTGGTCGTAGTCTGGGAGGGCCTAACTGTACACGCAGATCTTCAAACAGACCGTTTGCATCTCAGGCATCTTCACAGGTCCACAATAACTAAAATAAAACTCCTGAGAATTGGTAATTAAGGGAAGGCAAAAACTAAGAACACGAATGTCCACCATGTAATGTACTGATGAGAGACGTTTGTCTTGCCCTTTCCAAGCTTCTACACAACATTTAGTCAGAAGCTGAGATATCACAGTATTTTCAGTGTACTTTAAGAGGCTTTAGATTCGTGTTTTATGTAGTAACGTGTAGCCCATGGTTGTATCACTGAAGAACTGACGGTGTCTTCCTTACGCTGGTGGTAATTACCATTTACGTTAAGGTTCCTCACATGGCTTCCCTTTATAGTCTGTGGTGGCTTTTAAATGGGCAAAAGAGAAGATGCACAAGTGGCCACATCTGGTGTGCTCTGTTGTGTTTTGGCTTTAGGAGTCTAAGGAGATTTTAGGATTTTTGCAGATTGACACAGAACGCCGCAGAGGCAGGCGGCATTGCCAGGCAGAGGTGCTCGGTGAAGGAGATGGAGATTATAAGCTCAGAGCAAGCTGGAGAGGAGTGTGAGTTGAGAAAGACCGTGGTAGTCTCACTCAGGCAAAATGGGCTTGGGTAGAATATTTTTTATAAATAAACCCAAGCAATTTCTGTCATTTTACATTTCAGTAGCCAAAACCACCCATTTAAATCATTGTTCTTACAGCTGATTGATAAACAGGGACAGCAAAGAGAGCGTTGTACACGCTGCATGACCAGTGATGACTGGGGGAGCGGGGAAGAAAGGCAAACCAGTCCATTCAAATCAGACTTGACTTCTCTGTTAACCCTGGTGATTCTCCTCATGCTTTGCAAGGGGACACTTTGGGGTGTGTCGGATTTTTTTCTTTTTTTTAATTTTTTTTTTTCCTACCCCCTCCCAGCCTCTGTATCAATCCTATTAGGTTTGGCTTGTGTTGGCTTGTGGATTTTTTTTTTTTTTTGTGTCGTTTGTTTGGTTTCTTTTATGTTTGTTTGGTTTTGTCTGGTTTGGAAGAGAGAGGTCAATTTTTTGGGGCAGGGTGAGTGTTGGGTTTTTGTGTTCGTTTTGTTTTGGGTTTTTTTTGTTTCGTTTTTTGTTTTGATTTGGGGTTTTGGGTTTTTTTTGCTTGTTTGGCAGTTTGGGTCGGGGAGGGGGAGTTTGTTTGTTTGGTTGGTTTTGGGGATGGTTCTTCTTCTGCTGATTGATGTTTAGGTTAAGACTATAGCTCCCTTTAGACCTCGTGAGTTCCTATCTGTCAGCTAAGAGAGATGGCAAGGTGGGAGCTTCGTTTCCCTGTGGAAACAAGAAATATCTGCACTGGTGGCCGTTACTGATGTCTTTAGCTTGCAATATAGAGTTAAATATGATTCTTACGGGAGCCTCCAAGTAGTATGGATTTAACAACATAATTTGAATAAAACATCAGTTTTAATTGTTACAAAAAAAGTTTGTAACTTCATTTGGTATTTAGCCATGTGATGGCCAGTCCTCAGCTGATGGACCGAGCCAAATTGGAAATGGTCCTAATTCATTTGAAATCTCTTCCATTCAACATCTGCAGTAATATCTTTAACTCTTCTTTTTAGGGAATTGCAAGCTCAGTCTTCTGTAACTGCTAAAACTTTTCTGTTCCTGTACATAAAGCAGTTGCAGTTGTGCTTTCTGTCCCACATCCTCTATTCTGCCTTTTTTATTGTTCATGTGCTTCCTCCTACCTTTTTGGGAAAAGGACTGGGCAGGGTGGGATGATAGAAGTTAATGACTGGATATTGCAGAGCGACAGAATTAGAAGTTGTGTAGTTGCTGCTGGATCTGGGGTCAGGACGGCCACAGTGTGTGACTGGCCTTGTCTTCCATCTCTGCCAATACCCACTCTTGGATTAGTGCAATAATTAATCGATGTACTTGATTTTTCACTTTTGAGGGACTTACAGGTACCTGACCTGGCAACTTCAAACCCAATAAAAACCATCAGGGTCCTTCACTGGATTTCACTTGCCCTTAAGAATTACCTGTTACTTACGAGACCAGTAGCTGTGCTCAAGGAGTGTGGAGTCCTGGGCTGCAGGATGAGAATCGGGGCCAAAATTACTTTATTGGCAGAGCTGTTTACAGGGAAGAACCTATTCTAGCTCTCCCACCCATTTCAGCGATGGTGGTTCTTGCTTTTACAAGCAATCAGATTCAATTACGTGCATTCTTCAAAGGATGGAGAACCATCTGCTGAAGTATTCTGAAGAGATTAATTTATTTGTGGCAGGAGTTCTGCTTACAGATCCTGAGCAAAGGCTTGGATTTTTTGGCAGTCAAAATACAAGGCAGTTTTTGATAGAGAAATGGACTTAAATGACTTCGTTTGAAAACGATAATAAAATCCAGGCAGAGTGGGGAGCTAAAATGTTCCTAGACACATACTTTGGATTTGGGCAAAAATTATGTGCAACAATATAAGACGTTTAGAACCTGGAATTTTTTTTTTCTCCATCAAATCATGGAGAATAGGCAATTGATTCAGTGTGATGTGAGCAGGGAATAACTGAGGCGCTGCTGCTGGGTTGTTAACGTGGGAGCATTGACGGGCACGAAAAACAAAGTTATCAGCTCTATCTGCCTGCTCATAACGAGAGGAAGGAGATCGGGTTCTGTTGGACCAAACCCAGTGAGTTCTCATTTGGATAATCTGCAAATGGGATAATTCTCAATTCTTGGTGGACTTCGACCTTCATAGGAGAGACTTAAGATGATACAGTTTGCAAGGTGGTTGGGTTCTTTCGTGGTTTTTTTTATTGGTTTCTTTTGTTGGTTTTTGTTTTATTTGTGTGTTTTGTTTTTAATGAAGCTTTTCCTTCTAAAAGGTTGTGGTACAGAGAAGATCCATCAATTCAGATGAATTGAACTCTAAGTGTACTTGACTTTTCTCTTTTTAATTATGATTTTTAACTTTTCAGAATCAGGCAGAGCTATTGTGCAGAAAAAATCTGTAGCTTCACGTCGAATGTTTATATCAAATGAGGTAGTCTCTGTCGTCTACTCAAAGTTGGAGCTCAAGGCTAGTTTAAGATCTATTTTTTTTAAAAGATGCAGATAGGTAAAGCCAGAAGAAAGCACTAGAAATAAGAGGGGAACTCGGGAAAAGAATCCTTACAGAAGATTCAGTTGAGTATATTTGGAAAAGGAAACACTATTGGTTAAAGTTACATAAATGAGTTTATATATATTAAAAAAAAGAGGGGGACACACAACTAGTTTCGTTACTTGATTGGAGAACAAGAAGAAATACTCCTGACCACATTAACAATTTTATAGATATATCCAAGATACAAAAACAGTGAGAGAACCTGTCTTCAGGGAGTGTATTTTGGAGGCTCGTACTGTTGGCAGCAGAAGGTTGAGTTGGGTCTTCAAAGCACAGTAAAATGCCTGGGCCGCAGCGCAAGGACCTCTGACAATTATTCCAGTTGTGAAGCAGCATGGAAGGGCACAGCCTGTGGAGGAGTCATTTCAAAATTCAGAGTTACTCCAATAAGATCTGGATATTTTTAAAAGCGTGTAGGTCATGGCTTTATGCAGCATATGAGAGGTAGTATCATAGTCACAATAACAGCCTCTGCCTCAGTGTCCTTCCACTGTGGAGGAACACAAACAGTGAGAAGTAAGCTGTAGTGTAAGTGTCTGAACAATTGCGGAGGATATCAGTTAAAGTGTTAACTTGCAGAATAATTGAAGATGGCAAAAGAAATATCTGGAAATGAGTTGAAGTTGTGGAACTCTGAGGGGTTTTGATGGCTTTAGAATGTGTTTAAGCTGCGTACGTGGATCCTCGGTGCTCTGGAAGATGCTCTAAAACACTTTTAATGCATTTCATCACTGTAGAAAACTCAAGCATTTAGACTGTCAATTTTGTATTAGGTGGTTTTAAAATAATTTGATGTGGAGGCTAAAACCTGAAGAGTCTGTTTGTGATAATCTCCAGCTGCATTTAGTAGTAAGGCAGAGTTACCCTTCTCCTTGTGCATGAACGTCAGTGCAAGCATCTTGTATTTCCATTTATTTTTTTTCTCTCCTCTATGATAGATAATAAATGATTTTCAATAGCTATGTTAATAGTTTAATAGCTAAATTAAATTTCTTTTGATTTGACAAATCTGACTTCAGTCATCTTAGTAAAAAAATATTGTTCCATACTATAAAGATATGTATGATCAGTGAGTGAGGGATGCCCTAAAACTAATTAAACCATCTGAATTTTTAGTTGATGCTGAGCTGGGAACAGTTGCAGATGTCTGAAAAATGACAGTGTTGTAAAAGTAATGAACTGTTCTGGGGGCTGCACATTTGTCCTAATCCCTGGAGAGGAAACCTGGTGAAGCCTCACCTGCAGTTTTGTAGCGTTTTAAGAGATGTAAAAAAACCCAATTAGCATTGAAATGATAACAACAAGAACGACTTGGTGTTGAAAGTGGAAGGAAAGAAGACAGTCCCTGATGCCCTTAAGGCTCGTCTGCAGAAAATAATGGATTGTTCTCCTTTGCCTTGGCTAAGAGTTAAGACTGTACAGTCTTAAGAGAAGTGAAGTGTGGGAGAAGACAACCTATGGATGCTGAAACATTCCTTTCTTACTCACTGTTCCTGAACTTGCCTTGAAGTGTGTTGGGAGGCTGGGCTGTATCCCTAGGGTCCAGGAGTTGGCCCTCCTCAGCCATGAGTAGTCTGGAAAGCCTCCCTCTTTCCTCCATGAAGATGGTTAGGAATTACTTCACACTTTTCTAGCAAGTGGGTGCTTCCCGCTCCATCTGCGAGCTGCATGTGGCATAAACGTGAAGGTGCTGTTGCTGTAGCTGTACAAACCCTGCGTGCATCGTACCTTTCTCCTCACAGCAGCAGGTTCGTATTTAGAACTGCTGTATCGACACTTCCTACAAGGAGGGTCTCAGAGGGGACCCAGCACCAGTGCTGACGAGGCCAGGCTGCCCAGGACTAGGTGGTCTCTCAAGGTCATACATTGACCTTGCGTTTTGAAAGCCTGAGCTCTGTATTTCTACGGTTCTTTGACTTAATTACACAGTTTTACTGTATATCTTAACATACAAAAAGAGCTTTAACCCTTTGGGAGCATACGCAAACCACTCTGTCTTTTCGTGGAGCTGTGTTGCTTCATATGGTGGTGCTGCATGTTCACTGGTGGGATTCCAGGGATGCTCTGGGGCATGATTCCCACCTGAGCCAAAGCACAAAGAGAATAGAATGAATCCTGTGTTGCAAATCATTTTTAAGAGTAACTAGTTGTTTTTTTTCTAGGGTATTTGTAACCAATGATAGTGCTGCCTAAATACTAATAGGTTTTTCTTCTTCTTACAACTTGCGTGTTGGTACTGAAAACTTTGATGTGATTCAGGACTTTAGAGTGAGAGAATAAACATGAAAACAGTGGATCAGAATAAGGAAGAAATGGTGGAAAATGGTAAAAGACCCAACAAATAACATTTCCCCTATCCCCAAACCAAACACACACCTCTCCACTCTTTTGGAAATTGACTTTGAATAGCAATCGCAATCAAATATTTAGCATGGAAACTTGAAGTTTCTATCCAGGGGCGAACTAGCCGCAAAGATTGCTGGAATAATTGTGGCACAATTCATAAGAAAATAATTAAAAAATGCAATAAGAATAAATCTTTCCTGTAGAAAAGATTCTTGTCTCATATAGTCAGTGCTGTACTAAGGGTGCCAGAAAATAGCTGAAGATTTTCTTTATACATAAGGTTGAATATCCTCTCTTATATATCTGTGTTTCCTTGCAATTTGATTTCTTAGCACGGACATTGATAAAAACCTGTAGATGTAAAGAGATGTGTGTTCCTTAGTTTGAGGGGTAAGAGCTGCCATTGCCTTGCTGTCCCCGTCTTCTCGTAAATGCAAATCAAATGAGCCTTTATTCAGCCACTCACTACTGTAAACCACTTACCATTTTTTTTCCTGACTGATTCCTTTTTCTGCTTTCCTTCGCAGTGCAGAAGATGTAAAGCTTTAGTTAGCTCAGGTAGATTAAATTATACTCTTTAGTCGTAACATTTATGTAAGTAATGTAAAGTACATTTCTTCAGGGTGAGGCACACTGCAGCTGAAAGCAATTTCTACCCAAGTGCCAGCCTTGGACTGGCTGCAGAAACTACTGAGATTTGAACTGTCTTGTGTTTGTTCAGGGTTATTTTGTTTTAGGCTTCTTCCAGAGCTCTGGTCTGTCAAAGGGCAGAGTATCAGATCAGGTTGAAAGGGTAATGTTTCCTTCACCTTCGAATTTTTGTTAGAGCAGAAGAGTATTCATAATAAATCAAAGCAATTTTGTCCATACACATTTTACAGAAACCTTAAATACTTAATGTTGCTATAAAATATCTTCTCAAACCAAGCTTATAGATTTGATGTTTTATAGTTTTTTCTCAAAATCAGTTAAAAACAAATTAATATTCTTTGTCCATGAGAACGTTAGCTTTTTCTAGATGTGTTTTTTCCAGAAAATCAAATACACAATTATATTGCACATTGGTGTGCCCCAAATTATACTTTCATGTTCAAAATTCACTGTATTTTAGGCTTTTTAGTCTACTGATTGATGTTTGATAGGAATGGTTGGACTTGATGATCCGGTGGGTCTCTTCCAACCTGGTGATTCTATGATTCTATGAATTCTCTGTTTGTCCTTTGAATTAGAAGAAAGCTTTTTGCAACCACTTGAGGTACTTTAGTTAGCGGATGCTAATTAACTCTAATGGATCTTATCCAGCCAACTCTCTGCGCTTCAGTTTGCAGAGATGCCTTTTAAAGTAAAACCTAAAGCAGTTTGTAAATACTTAGATATTCCAATGATTGTTCCAACGCTTCCGTATGCTGAGATTACTTCTGTTATTCGTTAATTTGCACAAATGTCTACATTTTACAGAAACTGATAAGCTGAGTTCACAATTATCCTGATAACGCCTAAAAGATAGTGGAGCTGGACTCAGAATAGCTGTCAATAACGAGGATGGATCCTATATTAAACTTTTTCAGATGCAGAAGCACAGTTTCAAAACGAGGATGTGAGTCTGTTCTGTGAAGTCCTTACTGAAAAGTAACTTTTGTAAAAGTACTGGGCTTCTTCTCCACACATATTTTTATTGTGAAACCCTGTACAGATAGTTCACAGACTTTAAGTATTGGAGAAGTACAAGTGCATTTTCAGAGTGTTCGTGAAAGGCCAGTGAGCAGTGGGAGCACTGCTGCTAGTTACTAGTACCCGAGTCGTGGCATAGAGGTGAACACTTCTATTATAGGTCACTTCAAATTCGTAATCTATCTCAAAAATGCTGGGGTTTTTTTTTTTTTCTATGAGAGCCAGCAGGTTTGTGACCAAGCCTGGAATCTCTCTGGTACGGAAAAAAGCGCCAGGCACTTTGTCAGCCCTTTACTTCGCAGACTCTTACCTCCGCAGCAAACAGGATGTTTGACTCGCCCATCACCTCTGTCATTACATGCTCCTCAGCTTTTTATTAAGCATGAAATACTGCTTTTTCTCTGTTCCCTGCCTGAGATATCATCTCCCTTTGCTTTTGGTAGGAAACTGTTGACTTACAAATGTGAGGTGAGAGCCCCTGTTGCTGGGGCCAGAGTCCACAGCTTTTGATATTATTATTACCCTTTGCACGTCGTTCATGTGACCGTTCTGTTTGTTAATTTACTATGGCCAGATTATGTAACCTTCCTTCATTAAACCCCTGGAAGTTGAGATGGCACAAACTTGAGAGTGACTACGTCTTCTTATTCATTGAGAATTATAAATGAATTGCTCGCTTTTTCCTGCCCTTCTAGTACCGTGAGGACATGAACCTGAAATCAGCTCCTGCAGTAGAGACCAAAAAAACAGATGCAGTTTCAGTAGTGTGGTAGCTGGTACTTTGTAAAGGTTAACAAAACAAAGCAAAACACTCCCTAAACCCAAAGAGAGGTTGTGTCTGCATTCCTGCAGTAGGCAAATACAGCAAACTTTAATATAGCTTAAAATGAACATGGAGGGAGTGGGCCAGGAAGCAAGCAGATTTTCCTCCTAAGTAGAAGAAAGGCATTTAAAACGGAAAGAAACAAGAAAAGGGAGAAGTCTGGAGGGGAATCCAAGCATTTAGATTTTGTATTTTTAAACCATTGTCCTCTGGTTGCTTCAGCTGTATTTAAACTAAATGATTTATCCTGGCATCTCGCATAATTTGATTATCCTAGTCAAGAAGTAGTTTTGAAATATCCTTGAGATAACTCAATTGCTTCCAGTTCTAGGTGAGAGAATGAATTGTAATTCACTGTGGTTGTTGTAAACAGCTAACAAGTTTTTCATTTACAAGTAGCTACTACTGAGCCTTCTCACAAAAGGGCTTCTTTGTTGCTAACATGTGGTCATTTATTGCTCGGTTTGCATGAATGTTGTGTAGAGTAAGGAGAACTTTGTGTTTTGCCTTTAACAGTTATTTCTTGGAAATAAAACTAATAACCAAAGAACAAGTGCAAGGTATGAGCTTTGCAGGCAAATGTAGTAAAATGACTAAATCTTTTTTATAGTGGGCTCTTATTTCCCATTAAACTATCAAATCTTGCAGACTTCTGCATTTACACCAAGAAAAGAGGCAAAGTGCAACGTTCTGGAGCAGTCAAAAATTAAGCTGTGATTTTGTCAATGGATTCCACTCTTAATGAATGAAGGAACTTAGTTTATCTTGGAGTCAGGAAGATCTTACAAATATTAAATATCTTTGCAGGAACACTTAGTCAGTCTGGATGAGCCAGCCTCGGAAGCTGGGCAAGAAGCTCTGCTTAGACAAGAGCAAGCAAAAATCATTCGTTTTGAAAGGCAAGCGGAAGAGTTCCTCAATGCAGTCTTTTACAGAAAAGGTTGGTTTTAATGGGGGGAAATGGTATCTCTTGTTGGTCTTTTTTGCATGTGATGCAGGTATCAAAGTTCTGATGTTCAAGTTGTCATTGTATGTTCAGTATTTTTCAGTTGTCTTATTTTTATATGTATATATGTATGTTTATCAAGAGTAAAAATCGACTGTCAAATATAGCAATAAAACAGTCTGGGCTTGGGACAAAGGAGGAATGTTTGATGTATTTAACCCCGAAACAAATTCCTCCATGAGAACACTGGTGTTTTGCGCTCCTGGAGGAATAATTCAGTTCTTAACCAGCAGAACTGCTCCCCTGAAACCAGTGTTTAGGTGAGCAGGCTGCTTGGAAGAAGGGGCAAGTGTTGGTTGTGGCAGTAGGTGGGTACATTTTTGTTACTATTTTAATGGGATGTGCACTTCTCTAGTTTTTCTTAAAGGTCAGCAGTGTCTCATGAGGTCTGTAGCGATCACCCACCCCCAGCAACCCACAGTATAAAATACTGTTGGAAAAGCCTTAAGAGGGATACGTGAAGAATTCAAAACTTGATCAGCGAAAGAAAGGGAAAATGAGTAGTGTAGAACATGTTGAGGGCAATAACAGTAGCTCAGTGCTCAGTCTCTTCTGGAGAGTTACATCAGCTAAACTGGGCTCTTAGGAGGACACGAAACTAATTTCCCTGTTTTCTGCCAGCCTGAGAAATGGGAATCCAGAGGTTGATTCCAAATGCATCTCGAATGAAAGTGCATTGTACTTATCAGTGTAACCCACGTGTGAGAAAATCTGCCAAATCAGTAATTCCAACCTGTCTGCTGGGGGACAATACAAGGCTTCAGTTTAACAAATTAGAAATTGCTCTAGCCAGCCCTCAGCCCTTCCTCACAGTGACCAAAATACTTAAAGGTGTTCTAAGTAGATAACGGTATCTTAGCCTTTCTTTTATGAGTCAAACGAAAAAATACAAACTATACATTATGATGTATTGCGTGAAGTATAGAAGCATGTGGGATGGCACGAAGGTTGCTTATGGAATTACTACTGATAGTTCAGATAATGCTTTTCTTCCAAGTCTTCCTTTTCAGTGCTGTGGTGTTTTTTTCCTTCTAAGGTTAATGTTTCCTTTTGCTTTTAGATTTATTCTGTCTTTACATCTTTTGTTTAAGGAAACAGAAATTTAGGGAAAAATATACTTCCATCACTTCCAAATGTTTTACTAAAGACTTCATCCGTTTAGCATTGAGGTTAAGTTGTTATTTAAGACCTGTATACATTTTTTATTAGAAATGCTTTCCTAATTGTTGGGAAAGTGCTGGCAGATATTGCAGCAGCCTAGTGAAGAGATTAACACTGTCCATGAACTGATACACAGCCAGAAGATAACAGAATCAATTCAGATATGATCCTTAAAGCGCTGTTGTCAAACCTGGCTGGATTTAGATTGCTCCAAAGGTTATTCTGACTATCACACTATCACACAGGCACTATCACACCAAAAAGGACACAAAGGAATGGCAGGGCTCTGATGCTCCTTCATGCCCACCGAGTAGCTGGGTTTTTAATTTCCATCCTCACTGCCAGTAGTATCTGAGACTGGCATTTTGCAGCCCAGGCACATCAGAGAGGGTGAGCAGATGCCTGTTGCATCTCAAGGATGTGCAGTCATGTGTTTAACATGCATAGATAATTAGCACAATCAGCAAACTTCATGAACCAGTTTGCTGTCCCTTAGTATAACGTATTTTCTCCCTGTTTGTGCCCCTGGCACTCTGACTTCCTGATGCCTCTTTTAAATATTCCTGCTCTCCAGTGCAGGCAGAGTGGGAGCGGCTACCTGTCCATTTTCTTTACCTTGTAGCAGGGTAGGGCTTTCTTTAGTTGGTTGAATGAAATCATTCCTTTTTTTTTGTTGTTACTGCCCTTCAGTATAGATAAGGTACACTGAAGCTGTTTATGTTTTAAAGCTTGGAGGTACCATTAGACTATTTATAGATGATAAATATTTGCTGTATTTTTCCTCTCTGAAGATTTCTATGTTTTACTTAATTTATTTTTTTCAAAACCCTGGATGTGGAGTCAGAATAAACATCTGGTTGATTTCATGTGATGCTGTGAATATTTTCCCACACTTTTGAACAGCTTTAATCCCTAGCGTTCAGGCTTTAAGGTGGCAGGTAACTACCCTTCTGCTTGAAAACAGAGTTTTGTGCCCTGAATTGGTGAGTTTGTCTTGCACAGCCCTAGCAAACTCTCAGTAGTCACTCTGTGCTGATTCTTTGAGGCTGCAGCTTCCAAAGCTGTGTGGCTCTAGGCACATGTAGTGTTTTCTCCATGTGTTTGTAACATGTTCAGCTATAAACATTACTGAATTGTACATAAGAGCGTGGATGCACAGTAAAGGCCTGATTCTTTAGAAAATACAGATTCCACAGTGCTCTGCAATCCTACCAGCCCCACTTCTGTCAAATAGTCGGTATCAGTGTGATTGTGCAGTCAGTTCGTGCCCTACTGGGCTTTGCTGGAGCCTTTCGTGTGTCCCTCAGTAGGTAGAGAGGTTAGACAATGGAAGAAATGTCACCATAGTACAGAAAAGCCTCCGTGCTTTTCCAGGCTTGTGTCCTTGTGGGCCTTCTGAGAAGAAAGTGAGAGTATAGATGTGTCCTAATTGAAGTTTGACTCATCTCTTTGTGGTTTCTTAGAAGTCAGCATCTTGTCCCCTAGCAACTATAAAACATCCTGTAGATTTTACAATAAAATCATTATTCATTTACTTGTGCATCTTGGAAGTTTACAGCTAGTGTACCCCTAGATGAATATACATAGTGAGTGTAGAAGGTCTTAGATTTAGAAAGCTGTGCTTAACAGGAAGGAATTCAGGCTTGATAAGTATTTAAAGATCTTTTTTATTTTTTGTCAAGAGAAGCGGTAGCTGCTCTGATTTGTGGGCAGCTCTGTGCTCAAACCTTCATGTCGCTCATCCTTTTCAGATATTCTACAGCTGTTTTGTTGGATTGATGCATGTTTTTGTCAAAAATGGTGGCAAAAGACAAATCTGACACTGAAATGTCCCACGAAAGATTTTGCTAATGCCTCTAAGAGTTCAATCTCAGTAGATTACCTTTCAACCTGGGCAATTTTTTTTTAAAGAGGAAGTAAATGCTTTTCTATTACACCCTTTTGAGAGCTGCTTTTACAGATTTGCTTGGCTCTCTACCACACAATTTTCTCTGAGTGTTTCTTCAGAAATAGAAAATCAAACCTTTTGAGCCATTTCTGGAGTCGTCGTGTGGTCATGGAGTCTTATTTTGTGTGGGATTTTTATTTTCTTTAAAAAACAAAACAAAACAAACAAATCCCCGAACCCTGAATTGACCAGAGAGTACAATTGGTATTTGAGGTGCAGTGGCAGGACTGGGATTCTGTGGTTTGGAATTAGTTTTGCTTTCACATCGTGAATTATTACTGTTACGAAACAGTGATTTTTGCTAATGTTTTTGGGTTGCCCACATCCCCAAATGCCTTTTGTATTTGTACAATATTTCATATTAATGAAATGGGATGTCTACCTGTTCCGTTTCACATTTCTTACTAATAGGCTTATCAGCTCTTCTAGAAATAGAACTGCTTTTCACATGGCACATCTTGGGGTTTTTATATGTTAAAATTCTGTGGGTAATCCCTGATGCTGCATTGATTATGATGTAAATATAAAAAAGAATTGGTAGAATGGGATAGAATCATAGAATCAAAAAACAACCAGGTTGGAAGAGACCCACTGGATCATCGAGTCCAACAATTCCTATCAAAAGAGATGTTGATACACTGGAACATTTGATCTCCTTTTGAATAATTATGAAGAATCAGAACTATAGGACTTTATTTTGTAGTAAACTTGTAGGGAACTGCTGCCACTTCATTCTCCTTTCCCCTTTTCGTAGCTGCAGGTAAGTTACTAAGTTCTTCCACCGAATAACCTGTTCGATGTTTTGGAAATGAGTTGAGTTACTTGGTACTTTTCTTCATGGATCTAGCTGTCCTTTCCCTTTCCTTATCTCTTAAAGATCTGGTCAAATGTATCTTTATTCGGAAACAAAAGATGAGATTGCACATTTCTCTTAGGAGACTTTTGTTTTGGGAAGGCTGTACCAGAATTAGCAATTGTACTTGTTCAGGTATTATAAAACTAAATATGTTTTTTTACAGAAACTATTTTATATTTGCCTT
This sequence comes from Coccyzus lansbergi, assembly GCA_033558105.1. NCBI lineage: Eukaryota > Metazoa > Chordata > Aves > Cuculiformes > Coccyzidae > Coccyzus > Coccyzus lansbergi. Next base: position 155,629 of record JAUMJK010001322.1, on the reverse strand, counting down.
TCATTTTTTCCCCTAGATTTTTTTTAAATAAACAATGATTCTAATATAAAAGCTGTTTACCTTAAAGTGCTTCCTTAAAAAAAAACTCTCTAATATTTACAGACAGTCCTAGGGTCTCTGACCCCAATATTCCCCTAGTGGCCCGTGAGATCATGCAGCGAATGATCCGACAGTTTGCTGCTGAATATACCTCAAAAACTAGCTCTACTCAGGACTCCAGCCAGCCCAATAGCACAAAGAACCAAAGCCTGCTGAAAGCATCTCTGGTCGCCTCCTCTCCCACGGCTGCAACTGCTCAGAACCCTGTGCTCAGCAAACTTCTCATGGCTGACCAAGACTCACCTCTGGACCTTACTGTCAGAAAGTCTCAGTCAGAACCTAGTGAACAAGGTAGGACTCTAACCGGTGTCTTGCATCTTGCACCTATGTTAATGGCTTTCTTTTGCAAAACCAGGCAATTAGAAATTTGCAGTTTTATGTCAAATGTAAAGTGGATAAACGGTAGACGGGTTTACAGTAGAATAACGACTGACTGTGTGGCGAAGGGAGAAGAGACTTCTTGAAAGACCATAGATCCTGTAGAGTGAGTGATTCTCCTGGAGAAGGGCAAAGGGGGTGGATGTGCTCCACGCTCTGGGGACGCGTTTGCTGCTCCACTGGGTGCCAGGGAGGTAGCAGTTTGCCAAAATAGACAAGTTCATGTGACACTGTCTCCTTTCTGAAGAGCAGCACATGGTCTGAAGGACTGATTTATTTACTTCCTGGTCATAGTGTGAAAACAGCATCTCTTAAAACTCTGTGCAAAACTGGTCTGTGCAGACTGTAAAAATGTTACTCATCAACTGCACAGAACTTCCAGGTTTGTGCCTTTGGAAGAACGTCTCTTTCCTACTTTAAAAATAGACTCGTTCTGCGGAGCACAGATTGAATAACTTGTAACAGTGCTGCAGAGCTTGTTTTAATTTCCATCAAAACTGTTCTTTAACAAGCAAATTCTGTGAGTGGTTATAGTAAGTGATTCAGTGATTTTTTTTTTTTTCCCCCTGAAACTATCAAATAGAGTATGTCCTGCTGATAGGATTAAGAGTCACCCCTTTTTCCTTCTTCAGAAATGTGTTGGTGTCTGAAATCATTCTGTCAGATTGGAAGTTTGCTGCCCATCCTCAAGCAGAGAGGGTGCCTTTTGGTAGCTAGGTCAGCTTTCCCTTTGGTTTTTGAACTTAGGCTTATGAAGCTTGTCTGAGGTTAATTCTGTGTGTCTAGTGATGTGCAGCTTGGCATCTGGACACTTACTTTACTTGCAGCACTTACTGACAGTTGGCGTCACTCTTAAGTGACAGAGCTGCTGTGAAAGGTTGTGTGAGGTCTTGAAGTGAGGACTGGTCCTTTTAGCCAATGGGCATTTGTTCCTGGCTGATTTTATTGTATGTGTATTTCACAAGTGTCTTTTGCATGTGTGTTTGTTAATGTTAAACTGTTGTCGTTGTGGAGCTTTTCACTGAAAGAGAGGAAGAAGAGGAGAAAATCCATTTTACTGCTTTTTTTTAATTAGAGGTTTGTGTGGTGAAAAAGAAAGCAGGTACACAACCTGTTCTTTAGCTACCCTGTGACAAAAACTGTGAGATAATTTATGATGTTGGTAGCACTCGTTACAAAATTGGAACATGAGCATTGTAACTTCTACTGTAATCTGTTTGTTTATGTCTGTTTTTTCCAATTGACATTTAATGTAATTGGGAAGAAGTTTTGCCAAACTTGTTAATGAAAGATTTCAGAGGCTGTCGTGGAAGGCTGCTAGTGGTGGGGGTTTTATATTTCTGTTCTCGCGGGCTGAGGGCAGCCCAGCTGGTTTACAAACTGCTCCAGGGGGTGCAGAGCCAGTGCTATTTGCCCTTGGAGACTTGCAGGTTGTTATGACCCTTCTGACGGAGGATGGAGGACGTGTGGATGCAAATGCCTTTGGCCGCAGCCTGTGCTGTTCAGCACAGCCCCTTGGAAAGGGGTTGCTGCTCGATCCAGGCTCTGCATCCAGTGACTGCATAAGTGTTCAAAAGGAAGATTGAATTGTCTGCTTGCTTAAGTTTGGGTCATGGTGTGTTCCCAAATGGAGTGGGTGGAACAGCTTTCCATAAGTTAATTCTAGTTCCCTGTTTATCGTGTTTTTTTCTCCATATGTCAAATGAGAACTTCAAGCAATCTGAAAGCCGTCTTATATTGTTCTGTGATGGGCGGTGTTTGCTTGGATAGACGGAATAAGTGAGGGGCTCCGAAATGTCTCTTAAGTTTCCCTTGCCGACAGGTTTCCCTTATCTTTGCCTCATAAATTCCTCGTTTAAAAGTTTCCAGGAATTTCAGGTGCTGTGCTGCTTCTATGACAATGTTGCCCTTATTAAACTAACTAGAATTTCAGTTCTTTTCAGTGCAGTGGGAAGAGGGATTTTCTAGCAAGAAGTGTTCCCTTTGCTGTTGCCTAGGAATGGAGAGTTTGCGTAAGGGCTTGCAGAGGAGGATGGGTGAGCGTGAGGAAGGGCCATTAGTGAGAATGGGAGAAACAGCCTAGGAGGGAAAACAATTTGGTGTATGGAAGGAGAGAGGGAGAGAAATGGCACCGTGAAGAGGGGAAAAGCAGCAGCTTTGCTGGTAGGGATGCAGTGGAGGCACAGAAAAAAGGATGCTCCTGGCTGCCAGGTGAGGAGGAGCCTCACCTTTGTGCACATGTGTTCATTTGAGAGTCAGTTTCCAGGATGAAATTCTCAGTAAACTTTGTTACAGAGAATTAATTGGATTAAAAAAAAAAAAAAATACTGGCTTGAAGCCCTGGTGTGCATTTGGCATATGGCAGGAATTTGAAGATCGTCTCATTTTGAGACCACTGAGGCTTAGTTCTGCCATGGGCTCTGTTGTATCCTGGACTGTCACTTGTAGGTCATCTCTTATTTTCAGGCTGTGACAACTCGTGCACTTTTAATTTTTCTGAATCATGTTGTGCCTTCCTAGGACTATGTTAAAGTCACTTGTAAACCACATTACAAACAAATCCAAGCATCACTTTGTTTAAAAATAAAATAAAATAGAAAACCGCGCGCTAAGCATGACTTAGCCCAAAAGACCTGGTTCTGTCAAGGAGCAATGTGGCTGTGGCTGCTTCGTTAAAGACTGAAGCTGTTCTTGTGTGCCCACAGACGGAGTGCTTGATCTATCCACTAAGAAGAGTCCCTGTGCCGGCAGCACCTCTCTCAGTCACTCTCCAGGCTGCTCCAGTGCGCCAGGAAATGGGTAAGAGAAACCAACTTTCTATCACCTAAAACTGCTTTTTACTAAGAGTGTGTGCTTAACCTCCTGTTAATTTAAACTTACGTGTGGTGTTAACCCTTTGGAGTACTGTGTTTTTTAACTTGTGCCTTTGGCAAATACCTTCACCCCACCTGCCAAATAAGACTTGTTGCAAACTGATAGAGGATTAACTTGCAGTTAAGAATCCTAATAGCTGTTATTTTGGCCAGTCTAGTCCTTAGCCAAAGACCTTCTCGTTACCTGCTTTTTGGGGTTAGTAATAAGTGATGTCTGTGAAGATGCAAGTTCAGTTAAATATTTCACTTAGGGGAAGGTCAGCAGACAGCAGAGTTTATTTTTGGGGTAGCAATGATTTGGGTGATGATCCAAGCTAAATTAGATTTAAACCACTGGATGCTCTTTGTTAATATTTCCTACCATAAACCACAACTTCAAAGAAAAAGCAGGGGGGAGTCTGGTAGCTCAGAGAACTTTCAATACAGCTTTTCAGATTTGTGGTTGTGCTGTAGCACTGAATAAGGATTTTCTTAGATTTTAAAATCCGTGGTGCGGTACTCTTGCCTTAATTAGTTCAAGGAATGAAAGAAAGTTTTATCAAAACATGTCTTTTAGGTTTTGGTCTCTAATGGTCACCATTTGCATACATTTAGAAACCCTTTAAGCTAGGATTGAGTTAATTGTACTGGAGAGGCTGACTGGGAGTAAGAGGGTTTCTGGATGTCGATGGGAGAATTTTATCTTGAAGTTACTGTGAAGAAGTAATTTTTTTTTCAGTGAAGTGCAGAAGCAGTGTGTGGTTTAAACTGCTATTTAATAGCTGGATTTAGCATTACAATAGCCTTCGAAAAACTTGAAAATTCAAACTAACAACCCACCACCAATCCCATGTACTGCTAGCAACCGATTTAACTTCTACATTTGTCTTTGGAAAAAAAAATACCGTCTGAGATTTCTCCCTTCGAGATTACATTTTCCATTTAATACATCTATAAATAGAACGCTTCAATCCTTGTTTAAAAGTTAGTCTTGATACTTTTTCCCAATTCTTCAGCATAGACCTTCCCCACCAGGTCTCCTCTTTCTTTCAGTTCTGAAGAGGTTGTTCGCAGCTTTATTTTCCCTAGGAAGGCAGGAGAGGCCACTGAGGCTGTGTTGTTGGTTCCCTTGTTCGTGTACGGAGCGAGGGCCGGAGTCCAGCACACAGGGATGGCAGGGCTGGCACTGTCCCCATCAGTCCTGCGGGTCCTGAGGGGATGCGGCTCTCTGGCACCTGTAGTTACTGATCCAGGTGTGAGGTGCACAAGGGCAACCGCAGGCTCTTCAGTGTCAGTGACACCGGTTGTTGTCCCTCTGTCCTATCCAGCTGCCAGTCTGACCCGTGTTTAGGCGCAGGATCCCCAGTGCGCATCTTGGTGCAGAGGCTGCACAGAAGGGGCTCCGGAACAGCCAACTCGCATTTGTTGGTCTGGATTTTGTTCTGAATCCTTGTTGACTTTTGTTACTGGTGTCAGCCGTGACCTGTTCCGTCCTGGGGAGAAGCCAGCAGTACGTGTGTACCGAGCACTGCCTGTGTTACAGGCCGGGTCCTCTCAGCGGATGCCTTTTCTCTAAAGATTTCTTTTAAATCCCAGTGCGATGTTAACAAGAATAATGTAGCTTTTCAGCTGTACATATTCTATCCTTAAATAATGCCGACTTAGCTGAAGGGCTTGGTTTTACACTAGTGCAGTGTCTCAGAGCATTAAACCAGCATCGCTTACTCTTTGTCAATCTGTATGTGGAACGTGGAGAAACTTGGGGATGGATTTTGAAACTAGTGAGTTACTACGAGGGACTAAGCAAGCGAAATATTAAGAGTCACATGTAGTAGTACTTTGTGTCATAGAAAGAACACTTGTGACAAAAGGGAAATGGTAGAAATACATACGGCTCTTCCTGCTGTTAACCCTGGGTCTGGATGACAGTTGGAACTTAGGTCTTCTTTTCTAGCCATGTTACGTATCAAACGAGGATCAGGGGCACAGATGCGGTTACTTGTTAAGAGAGCAGTTTGGTAAGTCTATAGTAATAAGTACTTTCATACTTGGTGCTTAAAGTCAAGCAAATACCTTTGGGACCTGCTAAGAATGTTTTCCTTGTCCTGAGCAGCGATTCTTCGATATGATGTAAATGATGATCCAAGGTTTCCACCTGTGTGGTTGCTGTGGGCGGCAGTCGTGTTTGCCTGTTGAATGTGTTGCACTCGGCTTACTCTTTTATTACTGTACTTGTTTAGTGGTAACGTCACACCAGTAACACAGTTGTGTGTAGATCTATGGCGATTGATCACTACTTTGTAATTAAGGTGCTATTTTCAGACGCTTGCGCGAAGCCTTTTCTACTCCGAGAATTTGTGAACCCAACCAGAGACCAGCCAACAGGTTTCATTTTTCTTTGCCCAAAAAGCTTCCCTTTTTTTTTTTTTTTTTTTTTACGAACAAGTTTTAAAACTGATGCTGAGACCTAAAAAAAAAAAAAAAACCAAAAAAAACAAAAAAAAAAATTTTAAAAAAAATTTAGAGAAAATAAATAACGCAAAAAGTGATGTTACCCAAGCAAGGCCTTCTAATAAAGGAGTGGCCCCCTCACCCATCCCTCCCTACCTGTGCGAGTCCTGCTCACATCAGTTTCCTTCCATCCAATTAGGCGACCTGGGAGACCCAGCCAGCACCATCCGGAGGGACTACAGAGTGGTGATGGGGTACCTCCAAGAAGCTTGCAGGATGGAACCAGGGAAGGTTATGGCCACTCCACATCTCTTAAAGTACCGCTGGCTCGATCACTCCAGATTAGTGAAGAACTGCTGAGCAGAAACCAGTTTTCTACGGCTGCCAGCCATGGGCCATCCGGACTACAGAATCATGGACAGCACTTAATATTATCCAGGGAGGCTTCTTGGGCAAAACCACACTACGAATTCAATTTCAGCCGCATGAAATTCAGGGGAAACGGTGCACTCAGCAACATCAGTGACCTTCCTTTTCTTACAGAAAACTCTGCCTTTCAAAAAATGGCACTTCAAACTAAGCAGGATGGGAAAAAGGACGTGAGCCATTCGTCTCCTGTGGATTTAAAGATCCCACAAGTTCGAGGCATGGACCTTTCATGGGAGTCCCGCACTGGTGACCAGTACAGCTATAGCTCTTTGGTAATGGGTTCACAAACGGAGAGTGCGCTTAGCAAAAAGTTAAGGGCTATCCTTCCAAAACAAAACAGGAGAAATTTGCTGGATGCTGGACCAGATTCCTGGGGCTCAGATGCTGAGCAGTCTACCTCTGGACAGCCATATCCCACCTCAGATCAAGAGGGAGATCCTGGCTCCAAGCAACCTAGGAAGAAAAGAGGGAGATACAGACAGTACAACAGCGAGATACTGGAGGAAGCAATCTCTGTGGTCATGAGCGGGAAAATGAGCGTTTCCAAAGCTCAGAGTATTTATGGGATCCCCCACAGTACACTGGAGTACAAAGTTAAAGAGAGGCTGGGCACTTTGAAAAACCCTCCAAAGAAAAAAATGAAATTAATGAGGTCGGAGGGGCAGGATGTTTCAGTGAAGATTGAATTAGATCCCCAGGGAGAAGCAGCACAAAGTGCAAATGAATTGAAAGATGAGTAGGGATGTTGTAGAGTGCCAATTACTTTGCAAACTGGGTGAGCACTACTGCATAGTTCAACCACCACTGAGCGCACCTGATTCTCGTGTTTACTGCAACGCTCGTTCCTTTGCAGTTTAGATCTGGGTGGACACAGGTGAAAGGTGTGCTCCGAATGTCACATTTGTAAATTTTTCTAGCCGGGTACGGCTCAGTTTCCCTCCTCACCTGCCCACCGCCCCCTTTTTTCTTTTGCCTTTTGCATGTTTCTCTGTAAAAGAGAGTTGAGTTACCTCACAAAGAATGCAGATCTGTGGAAGTGGACGACTTGCCTGTAGAGCCTGCCTGAACTCCTGGTGTTGGATTTTTTCATTTCTGCCTTTATAGAAATAAGTCCACTTTCGTTAAACCGATGCTCTCTCAGAACCAGGCTTTTTTTTGAATGAGAATCAGACTGTCATTCTTCAAAACCTTTCAGAACTCCTCCCCCCCCCCACCCCCAACCTCTTTTCTTTGATTCAGTTGATTGAAAGATCTAAGCTACATCGAGTTGTTTAGGAATGGTACCTCTCTCGAACTCAGATTTCTTTATTAGACGGATGATCAATTGGGTCTAATTAGGCTCTCCCACTATTTTCTTTCTACATTGAACATACTTACCATTCACTGTCTGCTTAGTGCTCACCCGGAGGGGAGGGGAGGGAGAACTTACCTACACTACCTTCAGAATATGTCAGTTAATTATTTGTAACGCTACCTTTGCTGTAATTTCGTTTGATATTTTTGAAAGGTGACGTTTAGACTCACCTGCTTGAGGATGTAGCCTTATCTCACGGAAGACAAGCTTCTCGCAGTCAGGAGCCGTCAGGGTACAGTAAATGATGTATTAGGGTATGCCTCATCCTAACAGAACTACGGTTCTTTGTGACCTTTATGCTTTTCACAGACTTGATTCTGAGTTTACTAAACTACGTGGTTCCAACTAGTTTAAATGACTCTAATCTGGGGAAGGGGGATTTGTGTAACAAACTACTGTGATATTACAAAAAAAAAGCAAAAAAAAAAAAAAAAGCAAAAAAAAAAAAAAAAAAAAGCCCAGAAAACAATGATCTCAAACGTTACAACCTCAGTAGTCTGCCCAAATATCCACTTTAGTGAAGGAGCTTGTTAATGTTCAGGGAAGAAGTGAAACACTGGTAGCCTGGTCTGACTCAGGCTCTGCATCATATCTGTAAAACTGTCAGGGTCGAACACTCAGCGAACGGGTGTTTCCTTTTTAAATATTACAGTTGCCAGTCGCAGGAATTAATCCAAGTCCTGCTTTTTTGTTGTTTTTTATTTAAACTATTTTGATATAGTGGTTTAGCACATGCTAGAATAAGCGTTTAAACACCCTAAAAGCACTCCTGAAACCACAAATCCAGTTTTTTTTTCAATACGATGATATCGTTGTCGTTATATGGAGATCCAGGAAAAGTTTTATACAGAAATTTTATCTTTGATACTTTCTGCGGGATGGTCAGTAACGAGGTGGAACCTGCTGGACTTTCCACGGAATGACCAAATCGGACTCACTGGTTCTTCGGGTACAAACAATTTGGTCTTAACCTGTGCAAAAGGTCGATAGAATTACCGTTTTTTTTTCCCCATTTGCACGACCGAAAGAAGCGTCGGAGTTTTTGCGTGAGAGCATTTAGTGATGTCAGTGACTGAAAGTGGTTTCTCAAAGCGTGTGGGAGGGTGGCCTGGATAGCTCTAGGGATGCCGAGCGACTTCTGGGTCCTCTTAGCCTCTCGCCCTCCCCAGCAACTTCCCATTGTCGAAGGTTAGGCACACCATTGCTGTCGTTTGAAATATGCACTGCTCGTTCTCGCAAGGGACCGGGCACCTGGCCCCGAGTATGCTTTGCTTTTGTTTACTTACTCGACTTTAGTACTCAAAATCCTGGTTCCTCGTAGCTCCCTAGTTGTCATCTTGGCATTGGAAGCAGTTTAAGCTCAGTAGCGGTATCTAAACTCTGCAATACGTTCCAGTTCAGCTGGTGATTGCAATAAAGGCGCAGTTCAACGTGGTTTCATCTGCTGTCGGAGGTTATGGAGAAAGTTTGCTGCAAGTTTTTTTTTTTTTTTTTTTTTTTTTTTAAAAAAAGAAAAAAAAAAACAAACCAGTAACAGTTTTACTGTTCCGAGAGGTTTGAACTTTTGCAGTTGTCTTTATTTAAGCAACGTGAGCTGAGTTTTAAAAAAAACTTGTGGCTGTAGTGTACGTGGAGTGCTCATTTTACTAACCTAAATATTTTGTATGTGTATGTTTTAAGTGGGTGACAATCGTGCAGCAGAGGAATGGTGTGCCTACCCTTTAATGCTGCAGTTTTAAAAGAGAATTTGTCTTGTCATTTCAGGCTGTAGGTTAAGAATTGTAAATAGACAGTGAGGAGTTGAGTACTTTTTATTTGCTTTGGTTAGAAAGTAAATTTAAAAAAAAAAAAAAAAAAAAAGAAAAGCAAACAACAAACCAAACGCGTAACTTTCTCAGTTTAAATGAGACCTGAAGATTGTAGTACTCACGTCTTCAAAGCTTTGAAACACAACACTTGATCTGTGATAACTTACTATTCAGGTAACCTTTCCTTTTCGAGAAGCTTTTGAACAACCGTATTTCCTCCAAAGGTCTCTGCTTAAAAAGGAAAAAAAAGAAGAAAGTGTAGATTATTTTTTAAGCACTAATTGCATTACGTCGGTAACTGCAATATAAAATAGCCATTATTGTTTTGTGAAGCATGGTTGAGATTAGTTAGTGGTCCCTTTTTAAGATTTCATGAGCCTCTCAAAAAATAAAAACAAATTTAAAAAAAAAAAAAAAAGCTGCTGAATATTCAAAAGATATATATTTTACCTTATTGTAGGTTTTGTAAATTTAGTCTGTAATATTCAGGTGCACCTTTTAATGTTAACTTTTTTGTTTCAAAGTCCCATCTAATGTATTTTCTCTGAGGTGATTCATCACGCGAGACTAGTATCACTCCAAGTGCTGCAGTGATCACTAACGTTTTCTTTCTATCCTCACTCCGTATTTTTTACAGGCGCTTTCAGTGTAGCTAACTAGTAGTATTTGGGATCATTTTAAATATATGATTGGGATTAATGTTAGTCCATTCGCATGCTTAATTTCCTGCTGACCAGCAGTTTGCATGGCCAGAAGCCCTGGGTGGCCATATTTTGGTGTTGGGAAGGTGTGGTTCACTGCTGTCTTTGTGACAAAAGCCTCGTTTCTCATGTTATTTCTGGTAAGTGGATGCTTATGTTACTTGGATCACGTGGGCGGGAGAGAAGGTTTAAAATCTTCTTCCCGCCGCTCTTTGGAGATCACATTAAACGTGTAACGTAGACAGGCTGCAACCCTGTAAAAATCGAGGCGTCGTTAGGAGGAGGCCTTCCGGGTATTTTTCGTCACTAGTTTTCTCCTATTCCCGAGAGTGTCCATCCGATGTAGTTATTGGACTTAACAGTATTGTTGTGTACTACGTTGATGTAGCTGGAAAAGCCTGGCAGCAAGAAACTGTGAATAATATTTGTGGCAGTCTCTGAAAACTAGTTTTTCAGTCCAAGTACCATGAAGGAGAATCCCTCTCCCCCCTCCCCCATCCTAGAAACGTAATTTTATATTTTGTGTGTATAAAGTTTTAAGAATCAAGTTTCATATTGTACTGAAGTTTAGGTGTCGCTTGGTAAATCTTTGCTGCAGCATATAATGAAGATGAGTAAGGCTTAGTGTGGTAGGGGTCCTGGTGTGGAGTTAATTATCGTACAGTTCTGGTGAGAAAGCCCAACATGTATGAAATGTGTCCTTTTTTTTTTTTTTTTCCTTTGGACTTGTAAGATGTAAAAGTGCTTTTTTAGATCTCTGACCTATTACAAACGATTACCTCACTTTCAGCCAGCTGGATCCTCATTCCACAGTGTCGTAGGCATCATCGTGGCCGTAACGCTTGAGTTCAGCTCTAGAGTCGAACGTTTCTGGGTAGATATTGTAAGGACACATTTCCAGACTCGTTTTTATTTCTGTCAGAAGGTATTTTGTTTGCCAGTCGTTCTCTGTTTGTTTTAAAGGCTTGAGGCAGTTTCCTTTAGATTTTCTCATTTTTCCCTGTTACGCAGGAGAAGTTGCTGCGTAAGCGGTACAGGTGCCTCTGCTTTCTTGTTGCAGAACTCGGTGATTCGATGCTTGTGTTACCAACCCTGTCGCTAGACCTGAGGCCGGACTCTGAATTTTCAGGGCAATCGGAAAAAGAATTATTTTTATCAGATGCAGGTGGGATAGTGCCTCTTGTAAGGGAACACATTTAGCTCCTGTGTTCTGAAGCAACTCCTGTACCACCTCTTTTGTAGAGCTTTCCGGTGCTCAAGGATATTCTGAAACACGGGAGGCAACAGCACATGGTTTGAGACCAGCTGAGAGCAGGCGAGGAGCACTCTGTGCTTTCTCTTGTGGGAAGCAGACGTTTAGAGTCTAAATATTTATTTTGTGAGAACCTGAGAGCGCGTTGCCTTCCTCTGGAAATCGGCAGGAACTGGTGAAGTGATTCGGAGGCTTTAGGGTTAAGTCAGCTCCGCGTAGATCGGAACAACTTTTTAGTTCTGATCGCATTGCTTTTTATATCACCTGCAACAGTTGTTACACAGGCAAAACCGGAATTGTCGTGTGTTTCTGCCCAGTTTAGTTTGAAGTGATGCTCTTTAAGATGTCCTTGAGTTTTAGGAGAACATGGTGTCCAAGGAGTGAAGGGAACACTGTCCCCTTCCCTCATTTCTCACATCTGTAAGGTAAAGAGCTCGTTCTTCAGTGAAGACAGAATTTTAACTCTTCAGAGTGAGAATGCAATTCACGTGTTGGAGTCCAAACTCCTGCGAAGGCAAACTTGGTAACCTGTACTGAAAGCTTTGTCACAGTGCTTCAAATATCGTAAATCCTCTGCCAGATGTTAGACGGACAACAGTAAGAGTCGTTTCCCTCCTTTTCATGAGGATCAGAAACTTCTAGCTTTTCCCTGCAAATGTTTCAGAAACTGAATGTGACTTCAGTCTAGGTCAGTGTTGCTTTTTCTTGGCACCAGTGGATAATATTGACTAACACTGCTTTGATAAGTTGTATCTAAAAAAAATTGAGACTAGTTTTGGTATTATAAAGGTTTCCACTTGACTCAAATTACAGAGAACTCCATATCCAGGACCTTCAGAAACCTGGAAATGGGCACCGCTGGTTCTGTTGGATCTACCCAGTACAACAACCGCTACAGTTATTAACTTCTTATTGTCAAGTGTACAAACACAATGTCCTGTGGTGATCACTAACCAGAGAGGTGTTGTGGACTCAAAATGACCTGTAGGTGCACTCCAGCTCTGCCAGAAAGAACTCTGAGTATTTCTACCACTCCAGTGTCCACCTCTCTCCCTCTCTCCTGTTCTTGACTGGGGCCAAGTCTCTCCACCAGTATTACAGCAGCAATTTTGGACTTCACGTCCTATTGAATTATGCTTATATTCAGGTATTGTCACAAAAACTTTATTTAATCCTCACAAAAATCTTAGCCCAGTTGCAAAATCAATTTTCCTGGGTACTAGGAGCAAGGATATTTATTTTTTTTTTTTTGCCTATCCAGGGCGTTTCGTTCACCTTCTTAAAAAATGGGCATCCTGGGGTCCCTGCCCTGTGCTCCTCTCTGTTGGTAGGATAGTTTACAAGGACTCACGTTGATAAATCTACCTGATGGAACAGGGATTAGGACACAGACCTCATTCTAGCTGGAGCAGGAAAAGTTAATGTCGGAAAACAATTCCTGCAGTCACAGAATCGTAGAATCATCACCTAGAACAGTCTCATTTCGTTTCCTACTCAGAACTAATGAAAACACAACCACAGCTCCAAATACAAGTTTATCAACTACTTGGTGCTACATTTCTCGTTTTTGCAGATGATGTTTTTTATGCCTGTGTGAAAGGATATAAAAACTTTACTGTCGTTATAAAAAGCACTTGTCTGGCCTATTCTAAAGTACCAGAAAAGGGATAAGTAACTGCAGCACTTTTTCTGTTACGATGCCAGAGTCTTAATTAAAATCTGGTCTTCAGGTTATAAGATATTTTAAAGATACAGTCTAGGATCATTCGTGGCTTTTCAGGTCAGATCACGAGTTCTCTTGAGATACTTTTGAAAACTAGTACAGCAAAATATTCTGGAGTTCAGGCAGGGGATGTATATGCCTGATATTTTTAACTAACGGTTTCGATAGGCCATTTCAGGGCTTGACACTTGGAATCTGGGATGATGGGCAGGGAAAGGGAAGTTTCCCAAACTGAAAAAAAAAAATCATTTTGGACCATCGCTTAATGTTTGGTTTGAAAACGATGTCACAATTGAAATGGGTAGGGATTCTTTCTCCCTTCTGCCTTCAGGGAATGAGTAGTATTTAGAGTCTCTGGCTGAAATTCAAGCCTTTTTACCGTGTAAATTTTTAATATAAACTCATTGACATGCTTTTTACATCTGAGGACTGAAAATGGATCTTAACGTTTAAGTTGTGGAATGGTATATTTCTTAAACGGAGGGGGAACATTTAAAAGAAATAGATTAGAAAACCAGCATTAGTGAGCTTAAGGAATTTTAGTATGTAATAGCAAAGTATAGCAAAGTATTTGATTAAAAAAAATTAACCTTGGATTGCTAGTCTGTAACTAGGTGCATTCTAATTTAGCAGGTGAATATTCTTTACTTACCGATATATGATGGGCTTTTTGCAAATAGAAACCTTTATCCGAGTCCCACGTGTTGCTCGTACTGATGGGATGTATGCTTAACAGCAGCTTACTGCTGCTTTAAAATGTATAAAAATACGTTTTGAGTGTTGGCTCATAACTCTTTCTAACCTCCACTTGTGAAATCGTCAGACGTTGGTATTTTATCAGTCCGCGATGTCAGTTTGAACTAATGTTCTTAGGAATCCAACTTGTACACATACTGTTTGAAAACCCTCAGGGACAGTTTACACACTATCCTCACTCAATTCAGGTACTTGTACTCTCTTTGTAATCCCAGCCGTGACTTGTATTTTTGTTTTGCTTTTCTTTTGACGTGCTGATAGCACATCCTTGATGAATGTCAACTTAAAACTCAGTTCAGGTATCCAGGTATAACTCAGCCAAACGGATTTTAAAGCTGCATATTTACTCTCCAGCACACAGTGCCTCAGACACTTATAGTGGCATTCTGTATATTCAGTTATTACTACTGAGCAGATCGTGTGGGGGTTCCTGGTATGTATTGTAAGAAATTCCTATGTATATTATATAATATGTATTATATTATATACATATATAGTTATATATGTTATCTTAAACTTATATATTTTAAAATGCCACTAACTAGCCAGCGCAGCTAAAAATGAAACACATTCCCAGCTGCCTCTGCATAGGCAGCTTCTTAACGTGGCTCTTGCTTCTCTCTCACCATAACTACTTCTAACCTCAAGCACGGGCCCTTGGCTGTCTGACCTCTACACTCTAGTTATGCAATGTCCTTAGAGAATTCTGTGCACTGGCCACTGTGATGGAAACCAACGGCCGCGAGTGCTTTGAGTTTATTAGTAATTGTTCTGCCAAAGTTGGTGTTGATGTGACGAGCGTGTAAACCTGTCGGATAATCAGCAGAGGTCCGAGTCGGGAGGGGCGAGCGGCATCGCTCCCGCCCGACCGGCCGGGACAGGCCCTTCGGCAGGTGCCTCCTCAGGTCCCGGGCGCTAATTCACAACGTGTTGGCACTTAACAGCTGCAGTGACGGCGAAACTTAACGTAAAACATGCTCTTCTGCTCTCGCAGTCACAAGGCAGCAACACCTCTGCTTTATTATCTGACACTTTACACCTAAAAAGTCTTCTCTTTCTATTTATGTAACCCATAGTCTTTGAAGAGTATGGAAAATGGCATTTCTCTCTGACCTCTAGAAGCTCAAGTGTCATGGGAAAAAAAAAAAAAAAAACAGGAACCCCCTCCCTTTACTCTTATGGACCTCATTTCAATATACTGTTTACAGTTTGACGGAATTGTATAATTTAATATTTCTCTTGTACTGTAGTTTATATTTATTTACAGATTTTTTTTGTACTGTGTGATTTGAATTTTTTTGTTCCTTGCTATGATCAATGTTTTATGTAGTAGAGCACTTATGATCACAAATTAAGGTTTTCGGTTTGATTGCACTACATTAATTTGTTTTAATGCAGTTCTGATTGTTTGACTGGACTAAATAAGCTGTGTCTTAATGTATGTGATAAGTACTTCTAAATTTTTATTTCATGTGGTCCATTTATTTTTTTGCATTGTATGTCAAAAGCGCTAATTCTCTTCTTGTGCATGTGTAAGATTTAATGGCTGCATTGTATTATTTGACCATGTCATTTTGGAAACACATTCCAGGCTGTACTGTTGTGTATGGTAGTTTTCACTGGACATTAGACTACTCAAAACCACTATTCTTCTAATAAATTTTGTTGTGAAAAACTTTAAGGGATTCCGATTCTGTTGTTTCCACGTTCTAAGTGCCTGCGCTGATCCTTCTGGCTTACGAAATGCAAACTCGCAAACCCGGAGAGGCAGGGAAGGAAGTGAAAATAGAAGGTCAAATTAATTCTGGATGAAGGATTGAGCTTTGGAGTCTCCGTATTCGGTTTGTTTCTTGTCCTAAATAGGATTGGCCATAAAGCTGCTTTAGCAGCTGCGCAGGGAGCACATGTGAAAGCCGAAACACGCTTTCGTGGCAGCCCAGTCTCAGCAGCTCCCGCATTCTAATTTGTGCTTCCGTACCGGCCACCTTCATTTCTTTCCTGATAAATAATTTATCCAGTGAAGGACGAGCAGTCTCTCAGGGCCAGGGGGAAGCAGCGTAGGGCTGTTTGTTGAGCTCTCAGGCGTGAGTCGGGGTAGGAGGGTGGTGATGGAAGCCCAGCCGGGCGGGCTGTGCTGGCTCCGGGGTTCGGGGCGTGTGAGGGGTCAGGCAGCCGGGCAGCTCCCTGGGTTCTGTCCAGGGACGATGGGACCAGCCTGACGGAGGCTGCTTAGCTGCTCGCTCGCTCCATTAGGTGTTGCTTTTATCCTCTTGCGACCATCGGCTCTTCCTCCGCAGAGGATGCAGCTCTGGATAAACCTAGGGAAGGCTCTGATGCTGGTGCTTCTGTCCTGGGCAGGAGCACAAGGCGAACGGCAGTGGCACTGCTGGCCCTGCCAGGGCTGAGACCGCGTTTACTTTCTTGCAGCCGTACTTTGTGCTGAGCTGCTCTGGGTGCTCTGCATTATTGATACGGAGCTGCCGAATGCGAAAAAGTAGGTTACAGTAAGTGGTATGTAATGGAACCCACGTGAGTTTAGGCATTTCAGCCAACCTCCCTCTTCAGTCCTAGGCTGATTTTGAGAGCGATGCATGGGAATTTCCCAGCTTTAAGGAAAATTTATAGTGCTGCAAGCTGTCTGCCCTCGCTTTCTTTTCTCCTGAGAAACTGCCTTTCTCAGCTTGTGCTAGTGAAAAGTCGGTAATTTAGGGTTTGCGTTTGCTAATGTGATTTTTCTCAGTGCACTTTTTTTTTAACAAACAACCTTAAATAACTGTTACGTTGCAAACCAGCTTGAATTCTGCGTATACTAATGCTGGTATTAAAAACAAAAGGCCAAAAGGAAAGGTAGCTGTATGTTGTCGTTGGTTTAGCTTTGCTGAGCAAATCCCTTCGAATTAAAAACCTTGGTCTGACTAGAGACTGCATCCTACACTTTTTGGGGAGTGGAGTGTCTCTGTGTGTAAATAGCTTGAAAGCCTCGTGCTATAAACTAGCGTTTTTCATATTTTTTTTTACTGTATGTCTGAATACATCTGTCAAATCTATGAAAATAGCCTTTGAAAGTGATGAACTGGGTTCCCATCTGCCATCCTTTAGACTGGCTTACGCTCCCTAAGCTTTCCCCAGAACATTTTTCATCGACACTTTCAGTCCTACGATTATCAGAAATACCGAGTTTTTCAGGTTTTCCTCGAGGACTTACTGATGCTCTTGCACTGTTAACCTGGAGTTGTTCGGAATGAAAGGAACAGCCTCAAATTCTTCTTTTAAAGCTTTTTTTTCCTGTAATGCAGATAAGTATTATGACTCGAGTGCGCAAGGTGTTGCACCCAGACCCAGAAAGCAGCTTCCATGCTCTTGCAGAAGTAGAAAAGGAATCTAATCAGCCCTACTAGGCAGCTTAAAAAGTCTTTTGCTACTTTGCCTCACCTCGTGTCAACCCAGGATGGCTTTTGAGCTGCTCCATTCATTATTAGAAGAGGCAGCGGCTCTGGTCACCTCCTGGAGCATCAGCTGCTTCGTGCTGCAGCCGTGGACTTGCACCTCCACTTTTACCTTTACACTCTCCACAGCCCACGTGCTCTGGCAGACGTGAAACAAGAGGCTCCACTGATTGTTCTTTGGTGAAAACGTGTCGTGCTGGGAGGGGAAAGGGCAGAAAGCTTCACCCCTGCCTGCAAGTGCTGGGATTGACACTGGACCAGAAAGCGGGTGACTCCCTGACCTCAGCAGGCAGCGGCTGAAACAGTCAGTGCTGGAAATCAGCTTGAGTTCTGTGAGTGGATCTGAGTCAGTTGGGAAGTTCCTTAGCATCACAGTTTTGTTTTCTCAAACAGCCAAAACTGAGCCCTCGTGTCGTGGGTGCCCAAGGGACCACAAACTGGCTCTGGCATCCCCGAAAGGCAGATCCCTAGCAACTATCCTCCTGGAGCTGCCGAGCTCTCTCCTTTCCGAGAAGCAGGACAAAAGTGGGTCTGGAAGGAGGGGGAATTTTAAACCCTGATTCAGCAAGATGCTTCAGGAAATCACTAATTTCTTAATCTGCAAACTGCTGCGTGTGCTCTGGCTACGGGTTCTTGCTGAACTGTGGTTTTAACTGGAAGTGGTCCTTGAACTTGCTCAGGAACGTGATTCACGTGCAGAGGAACAGACCAAGAGGCAAGTCTGGGAGTGTGGAGTTGGATACGATTGGAGATACGGAAGGGATTAAAATAAGTTGATCTTTTTTTACACAGTTATTCTCAAGCCACTTTAATAGCTGCTATGCTGCTGGAAGGATCACAGTTACCACCATCTGTGGAAGTATTGTTACCCCTTAAAATCCAAGATGTTCTGAGTTGTCCAGCTGGAGATTCAGAGGAAATCTGAATGACTTCACGCTGGTGAATTATGAGTTAAGATCCTTCTTGCCCACCTCCCCCAGCCAACCCAACCTTTAAAAGCTGCCTTTTAGTGTCTTGAAGAGAGAGCACAACACGATTCCATCTTATTTTTACAGCTCACTTTTAAAGTATAAGAACTATACTTTAGAACTTAAAGTATAAGAATGTACTGGTCCTGTCGGGAAGAAAACTCCTGAAGTCTGGTAACAGCAGCTCCTCCTCTGCTGGTGTCACTCAGCTCCATGGGAGCCCCACTGGGCACCAACTTCACTAAAAGGCAGATTTTTGTACTAGGCAGATACAGGTCAGGTCTCTGGGAATTGTTTAAAAGTTCAGCTAAATTTCCGAGCACTTCAGCTAAATTTCAGAGCATAGAAACGTAAACATTGCTGCCTAAAACTGGGAAGGTTGCCTGCATGGAAATACAGCTGCATCTCCCCAAGGCTCTGACAGGCACCTACCGAGTGTCCCCAGTGTCGAGGGGAAGGACCGAGCGGAGGCTGCGGTGGATCCACGACCTCTTCCCCCACCACGCGTGGCGGCTCCTGCCTTGTCTCCGCGTCTGCTCTTCTCTGGGCGACTTGGGTGGCAGCTCTCCTGCCTCCAGACGCTGCTTAGTCAAGGGGAGGAGTGGTTTGTTTGCCCAGAGTTATCGGCAAACTGTAAGGATCACGGTGCTAGGCAGGTGGGTTTGTTCCACCTGCTAACATTCGGGTGGTTTTTTGTTTGTTTTGTTTTGTTTTTTTGCTGACGTGAACCAGATCCCATCATCATCACGTGTCCCAGGTCCTTCCTTCACAGCTCATAAAGTCTGGGACTCGCTTAACCCGTTTTGGAATGACTTTCCCACCTTGGAAAGGGGTTTTTTTTGGTTTCCTTTCGTAAAGTCAAGCCTTTGGCTGTGCTTTTCTTCTCACTGAGCTTTGAAGAAAGCTCTGACGTTAGTTCTTGAGGGTCACTCTGGCTCTGTGGGGGAAAAATTGACACTAGCAAAGGCCAAACAGCTTCCTCACATGTTTTCTTACACGCGATGGATACCTGTGCTGGGACCTTTGCTGTGCCTGAGGTGTTTGCTCAGAGAATCCAGTGGGTTTTGCTGTGTCCCCTTTTAGGTGAAGGTGGAGGTGTATTTTTTTCATGTTTTTCAGATGTGCTGTGGTCACACTTGGCCTCTTCCCGGATTCCTTTCAGGTGGCAAAGTAGCCACATGTGAGGTGTTAGCAAAGCTTTAGAATAAACTCTTTGACTTTGCAAGGAGACTGTAAATAAAAAAAAAAGTGTTGTAAGATTCTGATTCTGCGTGAGAAGCTGTCATATAACAAATTTACTCTGTTTGCACGGGAGTACAAGTTTTCTTCTCATCTCTGGCCATCAACCATCAGCCTGAGGTGTGAAATCTTATTTTCTCCTGTTTCAGGACACGATTTAGCTTTCTCTAACAATGAGGCACAAGTGGCTGTGCTCAGGGTGACTGATGGACTGATCCTCAGCTCTGCCTTTCTCTCCTTCACCTGTGCTTGTGTCGGTGCCTTCACTTCTGAGTGCAGAACAGATTGATAAAGGCAAAAATAACAACTTTGGATTTGAAAGAAATATGCCCTGTGGCTTCTGTAGTGATCTTATTGTTAAATTAGGAACAACAATTAGTCACTAGGTTTAAAATCAATGTAACTTAGCACAAAGTGACAAGTGTAGTAGCTTTAGTGCTGACAAACTCTTTGCTGACAAAGAGCATGTTGATGAGGTTTGGGCTTGGACTGTTTTGTCTGGTTTTTTTCACAGTTTCTGAGCAAAAAGAAACCAAAAAACCCAAAACTTTCCTTGCCAGATTAATAGAAGCAGTGAGGCCCCAGGAGGACAACAGGGAGTCCGTCCTTCAGTGTTTTATGGGTCGGAAATCCAATCAGTGTGTGTGGGTCAGGCCCTGGTGTCGCTGTCTGAGCATGCAAGTCGCTGCGAGGAGGCTTTTCAGAGGGTTTTCAGAGTTTTCAGAAGGTTTTCAGAGGGTTTTGGTGCTGTGATTTCTAGGATTGGTCTGATTCTGCCTTTCTCCGGTCGCACAAAGCACAGTGCAGATGCCATCACTGGGCGAGCTCTGTGCTCTCATTATCGCCACGTGGCTAAGCGCGAGTTCATCTCTCTGAGCTTTCAGGGCTTGCCGAGTGCACTTAACTGTTAATACAATAAAAAGCATCTGCGGTAGAGGAGATCCGTGAGTGCTTGATGGGCAGTATGTGCTAATGGGTCATCATCATGGCTTTGGTTTCCTAGGCGGAGGTTAGGGTCTCGCTTTCCTGCTGGTGGGAGCAGTGGGACTGGGGAGGGGCAGAAGGCAGAGGGAGGCAATCTCTGAAGGTGTCTCGGGGGGATCTGCTCGGCGGTGATGCTCCCTCCTCCCTTGCTGCACATGAGGAGTGATGAGTCACTTCGGTTTGTTCCAAAGCACCTGTTCCTTTCCAGGCATAAACTCTTGTTGGTGAATTTTTTTTCCGGTTATTTCTCTCTTTATGGCAAACCAGCAGTTGGTGGGGTTTGTCCCCAGGATGGAGAACGAAGCAATTCCTGTCGTTGTGCTGCCCCTTAGCAAGTTTGCAGATGACACTGAGCTGTGTGCAAGTGTTGATCTGCTGGAGGGTGGGGAGGCTCTGCAAATGGACCTAAACAGGCTGGATCCATGGGCTGAGTCCAATGGGATGAGGTTTAACACGGCCAAATGCCGCATCCTGCACTTGGGGCACAACAACCCTATGCAGAGCTCCAGACTGGGAGAAGTCTGGCTGGAAAACTGCCAGGAGGAGAGGGACCTGGGGGTGTTGGTCGACAGCGACTGACCATGAGCCAGCAGTGTGCCCAGGTGGCCAAGAAGGCCAAGGGCATCCTGGCTTGGATCAGAAACGGTGTGACCAGCAGGGCCAGGGAGGTGATTCTCCCTCTGGACTCAGCACTGGTGAGGCTGCTCCTTGAATCCTGTGTTCAGTTCTGGTCCCTCAGCACAAGAAGGATGTTGAGGCTCTGGAGCGAGTCCAGAGAAGAGCAACAAAGCTGGTGAAGGGACTGGAGAACAGGCCCTATGAGGAGCGTCTGAGAGAGCTGGGGGTGTTTATCCTGGAGAAGAGGAGGCTGAGAGGAGACCTCATTACTCTCTCCAACTCCCTGAAAGGAGGTTGTGGAGAGGAGGGAACTGGGCTCTTCTCCCAAGGGACAGGGGACAGGACAAGAGGGAATGGCCTCAAGCTCCACCAGGGGAGATTTAGGCTGGAGATTAGGAGGAAGTTTTTCACGGAAAGGGTCATTGGGCATTGGAATAGGCTGCCCAGGGAGGGGGTTGATTCCCCTTCCCTGGAGGTGTTTAAGGGACGGGTGGATGAGGTGCTGAGGGACTTGGTTTAGTGTTTGATAGGAATGGTTGGACTAGAAGACCCGATGGGTCCCTCCCAACCTGGTTGTTCTATGATTCTATGAGAAGGGAAATTGCACCGAGATAAAGTGCATTGTAACATAACAAACTGCCCAAAATCAAGGATGCTCCGAATTTAGTGATTAACCCTAAGGAGAACTGGTTGGGTTCATGATGATGTCACATTCCACGCAAGGTGCAGTTCCCTACCTCGATTTACTGTGTAGCTGAGCTGCTGTTGGGTCCATGGGGGAGATGGCACCTGGTTTAGTGGACGTTTGCTGTGATTGGACGAGGTTTATCTTATTTGTTCATCTTCCTGTAGTAATTGGAATAGGCTGCCCAGGGAGGTGGTTGAGTCACCTTCCCTGGAGGTGTTTAAGGCACAGGTGGATGAGGTCTTGAGGGACATGGTTTAGTGTTTGATAGGAATGGTTGGGCTAGAAGATCCGATGGGTCCCTTCCAACCTGGTTGTTCTATGATTCTATGATTCTATGATGTGAATGAAAGAGAATAATAATCATAGAATCATAGAATAGAATCATGGAATAACGAGGTTGGAAGAGACCCAGAGGATCATCGAGTCCAACTGGGACACCAAGGTGGATTTTTGAGAGGAGAAATGACTCTTAAGAGGGGGAGGAAGGACAATAGTGTGTAACGACAAGGGTTAAAAAAAAAAAAAAAAAAAACAAGGAGAGATGATGTGAGGGATGTGCAGAAATGGAAGGATGAGAGGTTTGAGCTGAAGGGGGCTGTGCATTAGCGCCGAGGAGAGCTCTCCCCACTGGCCTGCACAGAGACATCTCCTGCCTGGAGTTTTGCTTTCTTAATAGTTATCTGACTATGAAATTAACCTACATCATTTAATGGTGGCTGAATGGCAGCTAAATTAACCCACTTTCCAAACAGAGCTTACCTAGGCTGCCAGCTCTGAGACAGCCTCGTCCCCTGGCGTCCGCAGCTCCAATCGCTTCTCTGCCGTAACCCATTTCCCCAGCAGCCCCCAAAGCGTCGGGAACAGCGCCTGCTGCCCAGCCAGGCAGTTGACAGAGCCTACGAGCACGCGTCAAACCACTGATCCATGTTTCTTCAGGCATTTTTGGGCCAGGAGGTGCAGCCTCAGCGCGTGGGGAATGCGGCAGTTAGGAGTCGTGGTGCTGTTCCTATTAGCAGCGTGGCCTTGATTGTCAGAGGCCCAATTATCTGAATCTCCAGGTTATCTGAAATGGGGTCACATTCCCCAACATCTGTTAATTACACCCAAGACACCCTCTGCTCTCCAGATCTCTTCCTCTGGCCCTCCCAGGCTTTGGCCATCGGCTTGTGCTGAGTGCATTTAGCTCGAGTGAGCTCCGTACCGAGTCACTGCCTTTATTTTTTATATCTATGTGGGAATAAAAAACACCCTAGATACCTGCAGACTTCAAAATCCTTGAGGACTTCTAGAAGTGGACAGTGGGTGTGTGTGGCCGTGAGCCTGTTGGAGCTGGGACCAGCACAGCCTGCGGAGAGGGCATCCGACGCGTTTGGGTTGTGCAGCGTGAGAGGGGAGCGTGGGGTTTGTCACAGCATATCCTGCTCTTAAACCTTGATTTATTGTAGACGAGTGCAGCTTCGCTGAGGGGTTCACCTGTCGTTCATCCCCTGTGGTTGCAGTGGCTCCAGCTGAGCTGTGCAGGCAGGGAGAGCTTTGGCTCTGACTCACTGCACGATGACCATAGAGCTGAGCCAATGGGCAACAAGTACAGAGCCACACACCCGAGCCAGCCCGCGATGGGCTCCAGGGACAGAGCTGGGGGTGTTTATCCTGGAGAAGGGGAGGCTGAGAGGAGACCTCATTACTCTCTCCAACTCCCTGAGAGGAGGTTGTGGAGAGGAGGGAGCTGGGCTCTTCTCCCAAGGGACAGGGGACAGGACAAGAGGGAATGGCCTCAAGCTCCACCAGGGGAGATTTAGGCTGGAGATTAGGAGGAGGTTTTTCACACAGAGGGTGATTGGGCATTGGAATAGGCTGCCCAGGGAGGGGGTTGATTCCCCTTCCCTGGAGGTGTTTAAGGGACGGGTGGATGAGGTCTTGAGGGACTTGGTTTAGTGTTAGATAGGAATGGCTGGACTAGAAGGTCCGATGGGTCCCTTCCAACCTGGTTGTTCTATGATTCTATGATTTTGTGATTCTATGACAGAACCATACACCTGAGCCAGCCCACGATGGGCTCCAGGGACAGAGCCATGCGCCCGAGCCAGCCCACAGTGGTCTCCAGAGCAGGGACAGAGTTGTACGCCCGAACCAGCCTGCGATGGGCTCCAGGGCAGGGACAGAGCCATCCACCTGCCTCGCTCAGCCCAGAGCCTGTGTTCCCAGCTCACCTCTGGTGCTGTTACAAACCCTCAGGGCATCCCCTGCTCCCCTGTTCTCTGTGATCCATACTCTCTTGCCTTAACTTGGTGCTGCTTTTTTTTTAAAACGTGTGCCAAGCTGAGAAAATGCTTGTTAGGAGTATTTTTTCCCCTCTGCACACTTTTGTTACCCGTGTTCTGGTGCTGTCTGGTTTTCTGTCTATTCTGGTCTGCTGGTGCTGTCTGTTCTGCAGAGCCACCTAGCTCAGGGAGGATGCCGAGTGTGAGAAACACACATGGTAATTTTTCTTCTTTTTCCCTTTAATGGAAGATCCCTGATGTCCTTGATAATTACAAAAATGAGCAAGGACAGTTCTAGAAAGGCTCTGAGAGCTGGCGTGTGGAATGATGTTTCGAACACCATGAATTTCCCTTGGTTCTAAAGCAAGAGCTCAGCGGTAAAGTTTTTAATTAGTCATTAAATATTGTATCCGAAGTATCACTAGTGATGATAAACTGCTGTAGAATGCAGTCAGGTCAGTTGCTTGGGGAAGGTGAGAGTGGAGGAAGCTGTAACAGGAATAAAAAGGAGACAAACTGCTGTGATGTCACTGTTTATCTTCATGTAAACCAAACTTTGGTCTGTTTGGTTTTCGTTTGGCTGCAGGTGGGGAGAAGGTGATTTTTAATGTTTAATGAACAAATAAAAGACACTACTCTGAAGGGTTAAAATCTGACTCTCGCGGATGTCAGTTGTTCGTCCAGTCAGTCGACTAATGGTTGGACATGGGTTAGTGTTTGATAGGAATGGTTGGACTCGATGATCCGATGGGTCTCTTCCAACCTGGTTGTTCTATGATTCTCTGATTCTAATTGTACAGCCTGGATACCTTGGCGAATACTCACAGCTTGACAAAAACCCCAAGCAAACAAAACCCACCTAGAAACTTGTTTCTTCCTGCTTTTCAGTTGAAACGTAGGCTCGATCCACCTCACATGCGTAAAGTCAGGAGCCTTGGGAAGTCCACAGCAATATTTCCATAGTTATATTGTCTGTGCTCTGCACAAATTTGGCTTTTAATTTAGAGAAGAAAAATGCCTTTTCTCCTCGCTGGCTGTTGTGTGGAGCCTCAGCTCTTTCTGTGCCGCTTTTCTATTTTTTTTTTTTTTCGGTACAGCGAGAGAGAGAGAGAGAATTACTGTAGCACCCACAGAGGTGTGAAGGGACTCATTCATCTGTGTGGGGAGTGTGAGGTGCATATTTCTGAGGATTGAAATGCAGGCGTTCAAACTGGTACATCCAGTGTCAGCCTTTAATTGGGGCTCTGAGAGATGAGCTCCGGGAAATCTGTCTGCGGTCGCTTACAAGGCCGTTTCACCCGAGGCCTCCGAGGTGATGCTGCATCCCAGAGCGATGCCACCTGAAGGAATTGTGACCCCTCACCTCCACCTCTCCCAGTACCAGGTCCTTGATGCCATTGTGAGCGCAGAAGGGTTTGAACATGATCCCGTGTGTCAAATGTCTTCATCAACGACCTGGATGAAGGCATTGAGGGTACCCTTAGCAAGTTTGCAGATGACACTGAGCTGTGTGCAAGTTTGGATCTGCTGGAGGGTCGGGAGGCTCTGCAAAGGGACCTAAACAGGCTGGATCCATGGGCTGAGTCCAATGGGATGAGGTTTAACACGGCCAAATGGTGGGTCCTGCACTTGGGGCACAACAACCCTATGCAGAGCTCCAGACTGGGAGAAGTCTGGCTGGAAAACTGCCAGGAGGAGAGGGACCTGGGGGGGTTGGTCGACAGCAACTGACCATGAGCCAGCAGTGTGCCCAGGGGGCCAAGAAGGCCAATGGCATCCTGGCTTGGATCAGAAATGGTGTGAGCAGCAGGGCCAGGGAGGTGATTCTCCCTCTGGACTCAGCACTGGTGAGGCTGCTCCTTGAATCCTGTGTTGAGTTGTGGGCCCCTCAGCACAAGAAGGATGTTGAGGCTCTGGAGAGAGTCCAGAGAAGAGCCATGAAGCTGGTGAAGGGGCTGGAGAACAGGCCCTATGAGGAGCAGCTGAGAGAGCTGGGGGGGTTTATCCTGGAGAAGTGGCGGCTGAGAGGAGACCTCATTGCTCTCTACAACTCCCTGAGAGGAGGTTGTGGAGAGGAGGGAGCTGGGCTCTTCTCCCAAGGGACAGGGGACAGGACGAGAGGGAATGACCTCAAGCTCCACCAGGGGAGATTTAGGCTGGAGATTAGGAGGAAGTTTTTCACACAGAGGGTGATTGGGCATTGGAATAGGCTGCCCAGGGAGGTGGTTGATTCCCCTTCCCTGGAGGTGTTTAAGGGACGGGTGGATGAGGTCCTGAGGGACTTGGTTTAGTGTTTGATAGGAATGGTTGGACTAGAAGATCCGATGGGTCTCTTCCAACCTGCTTGTTCTATGATTCTATGATTCTATGGCTGCCAGCAGTGTGTGAGCTCCTTTTAAGAGGCTACTCCTCCTCTGCAGCCCCTCAAAAGGGCATTTCCACATGCCCTGAAAGATCAATGAAGTGGCTGAAGGCAGCAAGGCCGGAGCTGCCGCCCGAGAGCAGCGCGACAGGCTGTGTCAGACCCTGGGGTCTTCTAAGTCATCCGTGTTTCCCAGACATCTGCTCCCAACCAGGACACCCTTCAGCTCGGTGAGGGCCGCGAGTGGTTTTTCTGGTGTTGGGTGGTGTGAGAGCAGCTGTGTGGCAGCAGGAGAGGGAGGGCAGAGGCCATCCCTGTAAAAATACCAAATTGGATTTTATTAGTTTATAGCTATGTTTTGTTTCTTTTGCAGAACCATAATCCTGGTGCTTAGAGTGGTCTGAAAGGAACAGAAACACTTAGCCTTGAACTTCTGTTCTGCTGCCGCTTCTTGTGCCTCTGAGGTACAAAACATACCTGTAAACTTATAATCAATCAAACCGATGTTAAAGGGCTAAAAAAAGAGAAACCCCCAAAAGGGCTTATGCTTCCTATTCCACAGTGAGAGAGTTGGGGTGGGCAGAGCAGGAGATTGCAGTTGGCAATCAGCAGGCTTTTGGAGACCAGTGTCCCAGGTAGGTTGGTATGAAACAGGTGATTTCCTTCACCCTCTTGCTCCCTCCCAAAATACACTCTTGGGCCCCAGGCAGGTTGGGCTGCCCCCAGAGCTCCCTTTCTGGGGTTCACAAGCAGAACAAGCACGGTGTCACCTTGAAAAGGGGAGATGCGCCTCTCCACAAGAAGGATGTTGAGGCTCTGGAGCGAGGCCAGAGAAGAGCAACGAGGCTGGTGAAGGGGCTGGAGAACAGGCCTTATGGGGAATGGCTGAGAGAGCTGGGGGGGGATTAGCTTAGAGAAGAGGAGGCTGAGAGGAGACCTCATTACTCTCTACAACTACCTGAGAGGAGGTTGTGGAGAGGAGGGAGCTGGGCTCTTCTCCCAAGGGACAGGGGACAGGACAAGAGGGAATGGCCTCAAGCTCCACCAGGGGAGATTTAGGCTGGAGATTAGGGGGAAGTTTTTCACACAGAGGGTGATTGGTCATTGGAATAGGCTGCTCAGGGAGGGGGTTGATTCCCCTTCCCTGGAGGTGTTTAAGGGACAGGTAGATGAGGCGCTGAGGGACATGGGTTAGTGTTTGATAGGAATGGTTGGACTGGATGATCCGATGGGTCTCTTCCAACCTGCTTGTTCTATGATTCTATGTGGCAGCCCCACCAGGTTGTCAGGGTCACGGCCAGAGCTGTCTCTGCAATGGGGACAAAGCTCCTTGGGCTGAGATCCAGACAACTTGGCCTTTCCTCCCCATCCTGTGCATCCTGTCCCTGTGCTGTCCGGAGACGTTACGGACAGACAGACAGACCCCAGCCCCATCCTTGCCAGCCGCGTGGCCTTTGTTGGAAGCCCCAGGTTTGCCCCCTCGGCGAGGGCTGGGGGAGGGTTGACTTCAAACTCCACTAAAGAGTAGAGGCACAATGCAAACAAACGTCTTGCAGCACAGAGCTATGCAAATAGCTGCAGAGCACAGCACGTTTTCCCCACGTTAATTGCTGCAGCGCCAGGGTTGCATAGCAACAGCTCCGCTTGTGCCTCTGACAGCTCCTGCCCCTTGATGCCTCTGACACCTTCTGCAGCAGGAGGGGAGGGAGGAGAGAGCAGGGCTGCCCTGGGAGGGCTGGGAGGGCCAGGAGGTATTGAGGGGCTCAGGTGATGGGATTTGCTGGGGATGCTGGGCTCTGTTCTGCTGGTGTGGGGTGACGCGTGCAGAGGGGCTGGAAGCATCGGGCTGCAGGAGCAGAGGAGCCCCCAGCAGCCCCCAGCAGCCTGGTGCAGGCAGGCAGAAAGGGCAGAGCTGCCATCCCCCAGGCTCTGCGGGAAACCTCAGTGGCAGGTGGGGTGTCTGCCATCGCACTGAAGCCTTCTGGGGACCCCCTACGGGTTTGTGTCAGTGCTTGCAGCTCCAATACAGACATTGGAGAGCAGGGAGCTGGGCTCTTCTCCCAAGGGACAGGGGACAGGACGAGAGGGAATGGCCTCAAGCTCCACCAGGGGAGATTTAGGCTGGAGATTAGGAGGAAGTTTTTCCCAGAAAGGGTCATTGGGCATTGGAATAGGCTGCCCAGGGAGGGGGTTGATTCCCCTTCTCTGGAGGTGTTTAAGGGACGGGTGGATGAGGTGCTGAGGGACATGGGTTAGTGTTTGATAGGAATGGTTGGACTCGATGATCCGATGGGTCTCTTCCAACCTGGTGATTCTATGATTCTATGATTCTGTGATTCTGTACACGCTGCCCAGTAAGTTGCTTCACCCCAACCACGGAGCTGTGTTAGGCTGGTGTCTTCTCCAGCCCTTGAGAGAGGTGACGCATTCTCTGTGCACATCTAGAGCTGAGAGAGCTTCAGGCCAAACCCCGTGGGGAGGGATGAGCCTGGACGCTGGGAGAAGGCTGCGGATGGAGAAGGCTCCCTGGCTTGCCTGCTGAGCACAGCAGCTTGTGCTGCGCTGACCCCTGCCCCACGAAGGGCTCTTTGGAGACAGGAATCGCTGCCTCCTGAGAACAATTTTTTATCCTGTTTAAACCCACGTTCGCAGTTCCCATCCTCTGCAGTTGCCAGTCAGCCTTCAGCACCCACAGCAACTTAGAATCATAGAATCATAGAACAACCAGGTTGGAAGGAACCAACCGATCATCGAGTCCAACCATTCCTATCAAACACTAAACCAAGTCCCTCAAGACCTCATCCACCCGTCCCTTAAACACCTCCAGGGAAGGGGAATCAACCACCTCCCTGGGCAGCCTGTTCCAATGCCCAGTGAACCTTTCCGTGAAAAACTTCCTCCTAATCTCTAGCCTCTTCACCAGCAGAGCTGAGAAACCTGTTAGTATCCAGCACCTTCCCCTGGGAAGACACTTCAGGTCTGCAACCAGCTCACCTCTTCTCCCTGATAAACCGTGCAAATAAATAGTTTCTCTGCAACAATATACACAGTCCACAAGAACCGAGCATTTTGTTTAAAGAACTGGGGTTGTTTATCCTGGAGAAGAGGAGGCTGAGAGGAGACCTCATTGCTCTCTACAACTCCCTGAAAGGAGGTTGTGGAGAGGAGGGAGCTGGGCTCTTCTCCCAAGGGACAGGGGACAGGACGAGAGGGAATGACCACAAGCTCCACCAGGGGAGATTGAGGCTAGAGATTAGGAGGAAGTTTTTCACACAGAGGGTCATTGGGCATTGGAATAGGCTGCCCAGGGAGGGGGTTGATTCCCCTTCCCTGGAGGTGTTTAAGGGACGGGTGGATGAGGTGCTGAGGGACTTGGTTTAGTGTTTGATAGGAATGGTTGGACTTGATGATCCGATGGGTCTCTTCCCACCTGGTTGTTCTATGATTCTATGATTCTATGAAATGCTAGGAAATGCTGGGAAATCTCTACCAAAGAGCAGAGATTAACAGGTCCCGGGAGCACAAGGCTGTGTCCAGGAGCTCTGGGGATGCAGAAGCATAGGCTGGGACTCAGCACCCCAGGGACATGGGGAGAAGAGGGACCGAGGTGGGAGCTATCTGCATGTGGAGCCTGGCTGCAGGTGGCAGGGAGTGCTCTTCCTCAAGGTTATCCTTTCAAACCGAGAAAAATGCTACCTGAGCAGGGGTGGGATGGGGAAGGAGCAGGTGAGCTCAAGGTGAGACATTGCAGCCTGTCTTGGGGACAGGTGAGGTGACAGCAGAGGACCCTGAATGTGATGCGCCTGTGGAAGCAGGTGAACGATGTCGCTGAGCGTGAGATGGATCTTGTGAGGACAAAGGGCGTCGGGGCTGAACGGCTTTATTTCTTTTATCAAGCAGGAAAAAATATTTATCTCAGTGTTTCAGATTTACAGCTTGACAAGGTCTGTGTGTCTCAGGTCTGGGAGTGCAGCAGAGCACGTAAGGTGAGGATGAGCACCACGGCCTCAGTTGAGGTTCAAAGGAAGGAACTAGGTAGCAATCTTGCCCTGGAGCCTTTAGGGCTGGGGAGCCCAGGTCCCCTCTGCCATACACGCAGGACGTGGGTCTTCTCCAGCCCCACTCACCTGGGACCAGGTGCATCTGAGGCAAGGAAGGGCTGTACCTGCTGCCTCGGCTGCTTCCCCCAACCCGGGGACTCGGCACGCAGGCCCCAGCCTGTCTTTTCTTCCAGGCAACCGCTTTGCCCACACCACAGGCTCTTCCTTCGCAGCCGTTTGCACGCACAGAGCAGGCAAATAAACCTGGCAAGGAGGCAGGTGGTTGTTCTGCCACCAGAACCGCTTTCCGAGGCTGCCCTGGAGTGAGGCAGCAGGGTGGGACAGGGCACGGCTGCACCTCTGCGCTGCTGCTGTAAATCCAGCATGAATTGGAGAAGTCTGTCTGGAAAACTGCCAGGAGGAGAGGGGCCTGGGGGTGTTGGTCGACAGCGACTGACCATGAGCCAGCAGTGTGCCCAGGTGGCCAAGAAGGCCAATGGCATCTTGGCTTGGATCAGAAACGGTGTGACCAGCAGGTCCAGGGAGGTGATTCTCCCTCTGGACTCAGCACTGGTGAGGCTGCTCCTTGAATCCTGTGTTCAGTTGTGGGCCCCTCAGCACAAGAAGGATGTTGAGGCTCTGGAGAGAGTCCAGAGAAGAGCAACGAAGCTGGTGAAGGGGCTGGAGAACAGGCCCTATGAGGAAGAGCTGAGAGAGCTGGGGGTGTTTATCCTGGAGAAGAGGAGGCTGAGAGGAGACCTCATTACTCTCTGCAACTACCTGAGAGGAGGTTGTGGAGAGGAGGGAGCTGGGCTCTTCTCCCAAGGGACAGGGGACAGGACGAGAGGGAATGGCCTCAAGCTCCACCAGGGGAGATTTAGGCTGGAGATTAGGAGGAAGTTTTTCACACAGAGGGTGATTGGGCATTGGAATAGGCTGCCCAGGGAGGTGGTTGATTCCCCTTCCCTGGAGGTGTTTAAGGGACGGGTGGATGAGGTGCTGAGGGACATGGTTTAGTGTTTGATAGGAATGGTTGGACTCGATGATCCGATGGGTCTCTTCCAACCTGGTTGTTCTATGATTCCATGATTCAAATCCCCCTGCTCCAAACCCTCCTCTCTCAGGGGTGGAGGCAAAGGTGTTTTCATCCCCTTTGTTACTCCTCAGGGCGAGGGGAGGAGATCCTGACAAAACCCTTCCCATAAAGGTCTCTGGAGAGGGGCCAGGTTGTACCCGAGCACTCCTGTTTAGGCTAATCCTACCTATTGCGCATCGAAAGTCATCTCAGCGCCAGGTAGAACCAGTTGGGACGGTTGCTGAAGGGCAGTTTTATTCCTCCCCCGGGTGTAGTAAAGCAAACTTGGAGGTAGGTGGTTTGTTACTAACCTTGGGAGTGTGTTCTCCAGGTGCTGGAGCTGAGCTCAGGCAGTTTGGGGAAAATCCTGTTCAAGGAGTCTTTAAAAGAAACTGAGCACCTGCTCACCCGCCCTTTCCTTTCCAGTTTGCCCAAAGTTTTGAGCGTAACGAGGCAGAGCCTCGTTACGCTCAAAACTTTGGGCAAACTGGAAAGGAAAGGGCGGGTGAGCAGGTGCCCAGGGCCTGAACTAGCCCTCGGGCACCTTTCCCTGCCCTTTGCCGAGTTTGGGAGGCGACTCCACGAGCCAGAGGGAAGCAGAGATCCTGTGCCAGGCAGGGTGGGTGCCAGGGGGTGCAGCCCCCTCGCTGCGGCGAGGACTGGGCGGGAATCGCCGTTGGGAACCGATACGGTCTCGATAACAACACCTGGCACGGTCCCACCGACGAGTTCATTCAAACACTGGGTAATTATCCCTTAACCTCTCCAGCAATAAGTCCTAATTAATCGCCTCGGCCAAGCAGGTGAATGATAATTGCCTGGGTTTGAGAGGTAGCTAGTGGCAGGGATCCCGCGCTGCGGAAACACACCTTTCTGAGCCACCACTGCGCGTTGACCCTCAGCCCATCAGCTGCTTTATTAAATGACAGTAAATGGAAGGTCAGTGCGAGCGGCAAAGTGGTCACCACACCAGGGTGGGACCTCTCCAGAACTGCTGTGCCGCTTGCAGAGGAGGCTCAGGTCTGCTCGGTGGTGGGAAATGGTGTTAAGTGCAGCTGGAGGCCAGTGACAAGTGGGGTTCCCCAGGGCTCAGTGCTGGGTCCAGCCCTGTTCAATGTCTTCATCAACAACATGGATGAAGGCATTGAGGGTATCCTTAGCAAGTTTGCAGATGACACTGAGCTGTGTGGAAGTGTGGATCTGCTGGAGGGTAGGGAGGCTCTGCAAAGGGACCTAAACAGGCTGGATCCATGGGCTGAGTCCAATGGGATGAGGTTTAACACGGCCAAATGGTGGGTCCTGCACTTGGGGCACAACAACCCTATGCAGAGCTACAGACTGGGAGAAGTCTGGCTGGAAAACTGCCAGGAGGAGAGGGACCTGGGGGTGTTGGTCGACAGCGACTGACCATGAGCCAGCAGTGTGCCCAGGTGGCCAAGAAGGCCAAAGGCATCCTGGCTTGTATCAGAAATGGTGTGACCAGCAGGGCCAGGGAGGTGATTCTCCCTCTGGACTCAGCACTGGTGAGGCTGCTCCTTGAATCCTGTGTTGAGTTGTGGGCCCCTCAGCACAAGAAGGATGTTGAGGCCCTGGAGAGAGTCCAGAGAAGAGCAATGAAGCTGGTGAAGGGGCTGGAGAACAGGCCCTATGAGGAGTGGCTGAGAGAGCTGGGGGTGTTTATCCTGCAGAAGAGGAGGTTGAGAGGAGACCTCATTACTCTCTACAACTACCTGAAGGGAGGTTGTGGAGAGGAGGGAGCTGGGCTCTTCTCCCAAGGGACAGGGGACAGGACAAGAAGGAATGGTCTCAAGCTCCACCAGGGGAGATTTAGGCTGGAGATTAGGAGGAAGTTTTTCACACAGAGGGTCACTGGGCATTGGAATAGGCTGCCCGGGGAGGTGGTTGATTCCCCTTTCCTGGAGGTGTTTAAGGGACGGGTGGATGAGGTGCTGAGGGAGATGGGTTAGTGTTTGATAGGAATGGTTGGACTCGATGATCCGGTGTGTCTTTCCAACCTGGTTGTTGTATGATTCTATGATGGGTACTCTGGTGTTGTGCTCCCTGAGCAGTGTGCACCCTGGGGACTGAAGGGACACCTGGCAGCCCTGTGACAACAGGACACTTGATCTCACCTGGGAGAGGTCAGGCAGGTGATACTCCTGAGTGGGAGGAGAAGGGGTGTTCCGGGTTTGCAGTAGAAATTTTGATTCCTCGGGACGTGTCACTGATTGCTTCTCTCTTTGTCTCTCTAGTGAGGATGCGGCAGAGACAATAGCAATAGACTCTAACAATCAGCCCAAGTCTCCACTGGAAAAGTTCATGGTCAGACTGTGTACACATCACCAGAAGCAATTCATTCGTGTGCTAAACGACATATACACTGAAGTACAACCAGACTCTGAAGGGCAGCAACTGCCTGAAGCCAGGAGCATGGAGGCCGCTACTTGTGGCTCAGGTTGTAGCCAGCGAAGCACTGAAAATCAGGATAAGGGAGCTACTGGTACTGAATCAAAGCCTCCTTATTCCTCAGACCCAGGACAGTCGGGGCCCGAGGGCCTCCTGCATGTTACAGGACAAGCCCCGAAGCAGCCGACGGAGCTGAAATCCATGGACAGAGCCGACAGCTCCGCTCCTGCTTTGCGAAGGGACTTCTCTGAGCTTCCCGTCACCAGACTTCGTTCCTCCAGTCCAAAGGATAGCTCCACCCAAGGATACCTCAGCATGTTGAACTCTTCCTCTTTGAACTTCCACCATGCTGCTAAGAGCCTGGAAGGGCCGCAAGCCGCCGGGCACGAGCAAGACGCCGCTCCCAGAAAGTGTGAGGACAATAAAGACCAACTAGCAGGTAAGACTCTCGTGGAAGGTTATATCTCGGTCAAGGTGGCAAATGTGAACGGCAGCGAGGACAGCTTAGACGGCTGCCTGGGCTCCCAGAAGAGCTCTTTCAGAGCTCTGCCGGACGAGCCCTGGGATCCCGGCTTTGCGGTGACCCCTCCTCGCAGAGCCGACAAAGAGAACACTTTGCAATGCAGCTCGAAGGCGTCTTTCCACCAGGACGTAGACGCGAAAGAACAAGACGTGAGACCAAAGCAAGAAAACCACCTGCACGTCGTGGCCAAGGGCAAGGCAGGCCCTCTGGACAAGTGCAAAGAGGCTTGGCTGCCCGGCAGTGCCGCCCCAGCCGCCCACCGCACCTCCGGCGGTCACCCCCGCGCCAAGGCGGCCGCTCTCAGGTCCACTCGCAAGAGCAAGAAGGCGTCTGGGCTGAGGATCAACGACTACGACAACCAGTGCGACGTGGTCTACATCAGCCAACCCATCACCGAGTGCCACTTCGAGAGCCAGCGCACGGTGTCGTCGCGCAGGACGGCCAGGAAGAGCACGCGGGGCTACTACTTCAACGGGGAGTGCTGCGAACTCCCCACCGTCCGCACGCTGGTGAAGAGCTCCCGGGGGGAGGAGAAGGGCAGCAGCCCAGCCCTGAGAACAGAGACCTTCGTCAGCGCTAAGCAACCCCTGGTGCTCGCGGTCGGGGGGTCTGCAGGGGCAGGACGGGAAGGTGAGAAGAGGGTTTCCCTGAGGCTCTTGGCTAAAGCGGCACCGACCAACCAAGAAGCAAAAGAGAGAGCTGAGCCGGGCTCTGTCCAGCCCCGCGACACCCGGGCGCTGCGCTCGAGGGAAGCCGCTGCGGCCATGCCCTTCTTCTCCCTCTCTGCTCCCCCCAGCCCCCAGAGGGAGGACGGCTCGGCCGGCTCACCATCCCCCAGCTCCCCTCTTGCCGAAGGAGGGAGGACAAAAGCAGGAGGCTCTGTCCCCTGGGAGGCTGGCAGCAGCCTCGGCTCCTCCGGGGACGGCGGTGGTGGCAGGTGGGCTGCCAGTTGTGCCGCCCTTCCCCTCTCAAAAGCACCTGACAGGGAGGAAGGGTGTCCAGGCTCTGACAGGCAAACAGATTGGGACCTCCCCACCAGCCTGGAGCCAAAATCTCCCTCTCCGCCGCCTGCCGCTGCGGACACGGCGCTCCTGGCCGTGGATGGTGGCAGGAATCCTGCCCAACTTCCAGCCACGGGGCACACGGAGCCCTGTGCACTGCGTCTGGCGGAGCCTTCCCCACACTCTCCCGATGAGCCCCCAGCCCCCACGGGCGGGGAGAGCTCCCCACAGCTCCCGGACACCTTGCAGGGTGTGGATGTGAACAAAAGCATCGATGCTGAAACAGAATTATCAGGCGTGGTGGGTGACAGCTCCATGGAGCAAGAGGAAGCTGTAGCGGCCGGCACAGCCCTTCCCGAAACCTTGGAAGGGGATGCAGTGCAGAGTAACTGCCCAGAGGATGAAAAAGAGCCCGTGGGAGGGCAAATGGAACCCAATGCAGGGAACGACTCCATCTCTTGCAAAGAGAGTCTAGACAAGAAGCGAAAGAAAGGCAGGAGAGTGCTTGTGGCATCAGATCGGCGACTCCGAAGCCAGCAATCCACGTCACCCACCGAGGGGAGTGCAGGGGACACCGCTTCTTCCAGCTCTTTGCAGCTTCCTTGCCTTCAGATTGAATTCTCCAAGAGCTCTGACGTTAAGCGGTTCAGGAGAGAAGTGCACACGGATGAGGAAGCATCCGTGCAGCTCCAGAACGCTCTGCTCGAAGCCGGTGAGGGGCCGGGAACCAGCCAAGCACCGGAGAGCATCGCTGAGCAGCCGCCAGGTGAGGGGAGCAGTGTCACCACCAGACAAACCTATAAAAGCATTTTAGCGAAAGAGACTGCAGCAGAGGGAGAAAATTCCTCTGATGATGACTCCCCCAGTAGCAGCAGCCAAAGTCAGCCTGGTGAGACGCTGGAAATCAGTGTCCGGGCTGATCCTGAGAGGCGAAGCCTTCTCCTCCCTCTGGAGAGCAGCGAGTCTGCAAACGATGCCGAGAGACTGGACGTGAAAGCGGAGGATGCCGGCACAGAGAACGAGGAGAGCTCTGACAGTGCCATGGATGTGGACAAGCTGGAGAGCTATGAGCTGGTGGCCAGTTTGCCTCCGTGTCCCAGCAGCAGAGGTGGAAGCAAACACCTTCCGGCGAAGGCCGCGAAGCATAAAAAGGCTGCTCCTCAGTTTTATAACTTGCGACACACGCCTGCACCGGCAGATGCTGCGAGAAAGAGCTCAGCAGGGAAGGAGTCTATGCAAGCAGCCCCCAAACCGAGGGAAGAGTGCAGTTCAGGGAGCGACGACTTCCCAGCGCTGGAGGACGTGGAGATGGTTGAGGGCAAACCAAAGTTCATGGAGTGGTGTGCGGAGGAGGAGAACCAGGAGCTCATTGCCGAGTTCAACGCGCAGTACGTGAAGGTTCAGAAGGGCTGGATTCAGCTGGAGAAAGAGGTGCAGCCGACGCCCAAGGTGAAGAACAAAGCCGACAAACTGAAGGAGATTTGGAAAAGCAAGAAAAGGACGCGGAAAAGCCGAGGGTCGCTGGAGGCGCAGAAGCTTTCCCCCGTTCAGATGCTCTTTATGAAAGCCTTTAAGCTCTCTGACATCTGCCAGTGGTTTCTGGAGACGACCGAAACCAGATCTCTGGTGATCGTGAAGAAACTCAACACCCGTCTCCCGGGGGAGATCCCCCCCATCAAAGTCCCCATCCAGAAATATTCCTCCTCCGGTCTCTACCCCAGCTCGCTGCAGGCCGAACGTTTGAAAAAGCACCTCAAGAAGTTTGCGGCCGCTACCCCGGCTCGGAATAACCTGAAGAATCAAAAGCTTTGGGCCAAAATTCGGGAGAACGCAGACAAAGCAGAGGCCGAAGAAGCCGCCGCCCCCGGCCAGACGTCTCCCACCGACGCTGGCCCCGAGGACCCGAGCGAAGACAAAGCCATCCAGCCGGCCCCCAGCTTGCCCAGCCAGGCCAGCACCAGGATCCTGCGCAAATATTCCAACCTGCGGGGCAAGCTGCGAGCCCAGCACCGCGCGCTGAAGGTGGAGAAGAAGGGCGACGGCCCCGGGGACCACCCGGCCCTGGAGAGCAAGCAGAGCCGCAAGAGCGTCTGCATCAACCCCCTGATGTCCCCGAAGCTGGCCTTGCAGATCAAAGCTGACGCCTTCCCTGCTAAATCTCCGTCCGTGGACGTGACGGGGAAGGGGCGGAAGGGGAAGGGTCGGGCCCAGGAGGACCCCTCGCCCAGAGCCGACCTCCAGCTCCACAAGAAGAAGAGGACTCTGAAGGAGAGCGGGAGCGCTCAGGAGAGGCCCAGCTCCTCCGCCAGGGACAAGCTGCCTGCCAAGAAGGCCAGTAAAATAAAGCACTCGGAGGTGGGCGCGAAGGCTTCGGCCGCCCGGAAGCAGGTGGCCGCGGAGAGGAGCAGCAAGTTGGCCAGAAAAATCTCTTTGAAAGAGAAGAGAGCCCCGAAAAGGCAGCTGGAGAAGCTGCGTCTCCCCGTGCGGAAGGGCAAGGAGAACACGAGCAGACGGGCCGCGCCGCCCCCCGGCCACGAGGAGCTGGCCAAGTCCCCCAAGCAGAAGCCCCTGGGGGAGTCCTCCCCGCGGCCGCAGAAGGTGTCCGGCAAGAGGCCCAGCGCCGGGAAAACCCTGACGAGGTCCATGAAGAAGATGCAGGAGAGCAGCGGGTTGCAGGGCAAGAGGAAGCTGAGGGCGAAAGCAGACTGTTCGCACAGCAAGCGCTCGCGACTGGACCCCAAATAGCAGACAAGCGGTAGCCGTGTACAAAACTGATGTATAGTAGTAACCCTTTTCCATACATTAACTAAAGCTGCTTATATAAGCTGTAGCAAGCCTTGAAAAATCCGCAGTTCGAGGATAATGCCCGTGATCATCTTAGGCATCGGCAGACGTGTCTCAGGCGGAGGAGAAGTTGGCCTGTCTGGCTCTGCTGTCCGTAAGGCAGTTTCTGCAGTTTGGATGTTCCTTGGGTTTTGGTTTTTTTTTTTGAAAACTTGGAACCAGGCAGTTTTAGTTAAAAGTACAGTGCCTTATTTATCACTTTAAAAAAAAATAAAAATGAGAAGCTGGTCTGTGTGATTTGGAGGCTTGCGTTTTATACTTGAGGCACAAGCACTTGTACTGTAGCAGAAAGAAAACCACCTTCGTGCACCAGAAGGAGCTCTCGGCAGCCTTCGGGTGCACATGGACATTTCCCTTCCCTTCAGAGTCCTCCTCCTGTCTGTTTCCCATTTACGCAAAACCAAAACCGTTTCCCGTCGGTGAGGGAGAGAGAGAGAGAGGCAAATCTGTCCTGTCGCTGCGTTAGTAGCAGCTGCCGGTGTCCTGTGCCGTTACCTGTGTAGAAATATTAATTATAATTAGGTGTGTGTCCTGCTGATGGCTGCCGGCTCCCATCACAGCCCTGGGGCTGGGAGGTGGCGGAGGAGATGCTGTGGGTGCCAGGCTGCCGCATCCACGGCTTCCGACCGGGCGCTGGGCTGTGTCCAGCTGTATTTCTCGCTGGCGACAGGGATGAATCACTCCTGCTTTGGGTCCGACCTCCTTCTTCCATCCTGCTGCGCTCGGGGTGGTTTCTGTGGTCTCTGAAGGCTGAATCTCTCCTTCTGTCAGGCTCGAGTTCCTCCTGCTGCTGGTGCTCTGCGGCAGGGCAGACCTATCATAGTAGTATAACCAGGTTGGAAAAGACCCGTCAGATCGTCAAGTCCAACCATCCTGGCCCTTTCCTTGGGCCCTTTCTTGCCTCGTGCTCTTCTAAGCCAGGACTTGCATTTGGAGTAGGGTTGGGACGAGGGACTGAGTTGATTTTTACCATGATTTGCATTTGGAATAAGGTTGGGACGAGAGACTGAGTTGATTTTTACCATAATTTGCATTTGGAATAAGGTTAGGACGAGAGACTGAGTTGATTTTTACCATGATTTGCATTTGGAATAGGGTTGGGATAAGGGACTGAGCTGATTTTACCATAATTTGCGTTTCATCCTTTTGCTGGCAGGTGCGGTTGGTTTGTCCTCGCGCGTGTCTGGTGTTGTGGGGTCTGAAAGTGGCCGAGTGGCTCTGTGACACTTCTCTGCAGCCTGAGCAGCACTTTTAAAAGCTGGTTGGGGTCTGCAGTGGCAGAACAAGGTGATAGGAATGGTTGGACTGGAAGATCCGATGGGTCCCTTCCAACCTGGTTGTTCTATGATTCTAAGGGCTTGTAAGAAGCGCACGGAGGACGTGGTTGTGCTGGTTGTGCAGAGATGCTGAGCAGCTGAGAAGGTTGTGCTGCAGACTGTGCTCGGGGAAGGGTCCGGCTAGGCCGTGGTGTCTTCCTGGCTTTGCTTTAGCTTCGCACGAAGCCCCTTTGCCAGGATCCCAGCGCGAGCCTCCTCCCCGGCAGGCAGCTCCGATGCCTGGAGGACACTGTGCAGCCTCTGGGGTTGTCCAGCCTCTCACAGCCTGTCCTTGCTCAGCAACTTGTCCCAGCTCAGAGCAACAGTTTGGGTCTGAGAGGAGCCTGTCCTGGGGGCAGAGACCAGAGAGGCCTTGGCTGCAGCAGGAATTACTTTTCACAGTTGGCGTCGAACCCTAGGACCCAAAACCTGTGGAGTGGAGGTGGAAAGCAGATAATCCTCTTTAAATCTTTCATTGTACCCGTTTAGAGGATGAAACGAGGCGTTTGAGATCCGTGTGCCCTTCGCAGAGCACCTCTGGCTCTCTCGCAGGTGTTCCCTTCCCCCAGAGCTGACGCAGACGAGGCTGCGGCACATTTTTCTCTTACTATGAAATGGCTGATTGAAAGGAAAAAAAAAAAAAAAACAAACCTTTACCTTTCCTTTGAATCATTCTAGAATCAGTTAACTCTCTGAACAGCTAGGAAGTGATTAAATCTAGCCTGTCAGTCCCTGTACAGATTAATATGAAGTTATCTATTACTTTAATTTTTACTGCATGCATTGAATATGTCAAACATTCCATCAGAAAAGATTTTTAATGCCTTTTAGGGAGAGGTGTGAGGCAGAGAGGGCACTGATGGGAGTGAAATGACTGAGCTGTGCCTTTCTTACAGGTTGTCTTTCCCTCTTGCTTCTCCTTCTATTCGCAGGGTTCTCCTCCAAGCTCTGGCTGGGCAGCCTCTCTGCAGTCTGGGGGTCTCCTCCTCCTCCTCCTCCTCCTGAGCTGGCCGTGCGTGTCAGCTCTCCTCTTGGCTCAGCTCCTCAGCAGCTTCTCTTTCTCCATCCCTCACCTTCGGGGCTTTCCCTCTCTCCTCATTACTCTCTACAACTACCTGAAGGGAGGTTGTGGAGAGGAGGGAGCTGGGCTCTTCTCCCATGTGACAGGGGACAGGACGAGAGGGAATGGCCTCAAGCTCCACCAGGGGAGATTTAGGCTGGAGATTAGGAGGAAGTTTTTCCCACAGAGGGTCATTGGGCATTGGAACAGGCTGCCCAGGGAGGTGGTTGATTCCCCTTCCCTGGAGGGGTTTAAGGGACGGGTGGATGAGGTCTTGAGGGACTTGGTTTAGTGTTTGATAGGAATGGTTGGACTAGAAGATCCGATGGGTCTCTTCCAACCTGGTTGTTCTATGGCTCTATGGTTCTATGTGAGGGTTGGGAGACAGCAGGGAAGCAGAGCAGCATCGGGTTGGTTGTCCCAGGTCAGCACGTGCTGCTCGGCTTAGGCAGGAGTGGGATCCTGGCAGCGGCTCTGCTAGCAGCATCTCTGGTGAGACACGGTCAGGATGTGCCATAATGAGAAATCTGAGCTACTAGGAGGACAACCGTATTCATAGAATCATAGAATCATAGAGTCACCAGGTTGGAAGGGACCCATTGGATCATCCAGTCCAACCATTCCTATCAAACACTAACCCATGTCCCTCAGCACCTCGTCCACCCTGTCCCTTAAACACCTCCAGGGAAGGGGAATCAACCACCTCCCTGGGCAGCCTATTCCAATGCCCAATGACCCTTTCCGTGAAATATTATTTCCTGAACCTCCAGCCTAAATCTCCCCTGGTGGAGCTTGAGGCCCTTCCCCTGTGGCTGAATTATTGCAGCAGGTGCTTGGGGCATGACCTCTCCAGCCCACCTTGAGGTGGGAATACTGGTGCTTTAGTAGAACTTCTCTGAAATACAGCTCTCTGCAGCCCTGGGGGTGAGGCAGGCCTGGGGTGGTCCTTATCTCTAGAAAAACATTCAGGCTTTGTGCTCCGAGGAAGACTCCAGCTCCTTGCTGGGCTCCTTTCCTGCTGTCGCTGCTCTGGGGACACTCCAGCCGCTGCCTCTCCTCGTGCATTCCCCACTCGACACCTGCGGCAGTTTCCAGGTCTTGGTAACCACAACCCCTGCTTCTCATGTGCTTCACACTTGCTCTTGCAAGTACCTTATTTTGGAGCAGGGAGGACAAGTACTGTAATTTACTAGAAAATTAAATTGAAATGTAATCGCGTTGAAATCAATTCAATTGGAATTTAATTTTCATAGAATCATAGAACAACCAGACTGGAAGAGACCCACCGGATCATCGAGTCCAACCACTCCCATCAAATTTTCTAGCAAATCAATTAATTTAATTTTCTAGCAAATTAAAAGGTCTGATTGCTGAGGTGACCACCTGGCGGAGCGGCATGGCCTGGGTAGCTCCACTTTTTTAATCAGGGCTCAGATGTTTGATTTTTTTTTTTTTTTTTTTTAAATTCTTTATTTCCCTGATCAGTCCTCCTGCTGCGTTACCGTCTTCCTGACTCCCTTCCCAGTCTCCTCTCTCCACAGAGTCACAGTTCAGCTAGAACAGTGCATGAGAGACACAAAAATAAGTAGAGATAATACCATATGTATATAAGCTGTTGCTCTAAGTTGGTGACTTGGGGCAGGCACTAACTCCTCTGCCTGGTGAGCTGTGCTGCAGCCTTGTCCCTGATGAAGAGTAGCCCAATTCCCCATAGATGGAGCTTCTGTGCCATGCAAGGGCTGCACAGGGAGCTGCAGGTGGTCCTACTGAGTGGAAAGAAATAGGAACCAAGATCCATCACCTCGTTCCAGGCAGGGATTGAGTGGGTTTGTGTTCGTGGTGGTGCAGAGCTGCCCACTGGCACTCCCACAGTGCCATCCTCAGCTCCGTAGCTTCACTGTGCTCCTGCTCCTCTGGGCCTTATTCCTCCGTGAGCAGGATGAGCTCAGCTCCACTGGTCTCTGCTCTTTATTCCTCCGTGAGCAGGATGAGCTCAGCCCCACTGGTCTCTATATCCCTTACTCCTCCGTGAACAGGAGAGCAGGATGAGCTCAGCCCCACTGGTCTCTGCTCTTTATTCCTCTGTGAGTAGGATGAGCTCAGCTCCACTGGTCTCTGCTCTTTATTCCTCCGTGAGCAGGATGAGCTCAGCTCCACTGGTCTCTGCTCTTTATTCCTCCGTGAGCAGGATGAGCTCAGCCCCACTGGTCTCTGCATCCTCAGCCCCAATTTCAGCTCAGCCGCAGTGTCCCAGGCCTCTCCTCTCTCCATGTGACTTTCTCTGCTGGCTGCTTTCTCAGCCTAGTCTTGAAACTAGTCTCCATCCCAGCTCCTCAGCCTTCATACCAGAGGCAGCATCTTCTCAGCTCTGCATCTCCGATAGATGTTCTTGCCGTCTCTTTGCCGCCAACCTCCTTTCCGCTTTCACCTTTTCACTGGCAGCACCAGGTTGCTCACGCGTCAGTGGTCAGGAACCATCTTACGTAACCTCTGGAAGGGGTTGGGTTTGCCAAGCTGAGTCAAAGGTTTATGTCTTGGGTAGCTGAGGAGCACTTTGAGCTCACGATGACCACGTCTCTCTGGAGCTGTTAAACTTTCTACCCAGCGATGCTAACCCTGGAGTGGGTTTCTCTGCTGAGAGCACACATGCAGTGTACCCAAGGTGTGCTCACTTCTATATTCATTATGAAATAATCACTAACGAGGTTCCTCTGGCTCGTGGTTGCTCTGTGCAGCAGTGGGTCTGTGCTCCACTGCCAACGTGTCAACCAGATGCATTTGCAGCAAACCTTCTCCAAAAAGCGTTTAAACCAGCGCTGACGCCTTCGGCAAAACTTCTGCCGCGTTGCTGGTGATTCTCTGTGAGCAGGATGAGCTCAGCTCCACTGCTCTCTGCTCCTTACTCCTCCGTGAGCAGGAGAGCAGGATGAGCTCAGCTCCACTGGTCTCTACTCCTTATTCCTCCATGAGCAGGATGAGCTCAGCTCCACTGGTCTCTGCTCCCTATTCCTCCATGAGCAGGATGAGCTCAGCTCCACTGGTCTCTATATCCCTTTTCTTCCATGAGCAGGAGAGCAGGATGAGCTCAGCTCCACTGGTCTCTGTATCCGTTATTCCTCCGTGAGCAGGAGAGCAGGATGAGCTCAGCTCCACTGGTCTCTTCTCCTTATTCCTCCATGAGCAGGAGAGCAGGATGAGCTCAGCTCCACTGGTCTCTGTATCCCTTATTCCTCCGTGAGCAGGAGAGCAGGATGAGCTCAGCCTCACTGGTCTCTACTCCTTACTCCTCCATGAGCAGGAGAGCAGGATGAGCTCAGCTCCACTGGTCTCTGCTCCCTATTCCTCCATGAGCAGGATGAGCTCAGCCCCACTGGTCTCTGCTCCTTATTCCTCCATGAGCAGGATGAGCTCAGCTCCACTGGTCTCTGTATCCATTATTCCTCCGTGAGCAGGAGAGCAGGATGAGCTCAGCTCCACTGGTCTCTTCTCCTTATTCCTCCATGAGCAGGATGAGCTCAGCCCCACTGGTCTCTGTATCCCTTACTCCTCCATGAGCAGGAGAGCAGGATGAGCTCAGCTCCACTGGTCTCTGCTCCTTA
Source organism: Coccyzus lansbergi (assembly GCA_033558105.1). Lineage (NCBI taxonomy): Eukaryota > Metazoa > Chordata > Aves > Cuculiformes > Coccyzidae > Coccyzus > Coccyzus lansbergi. The sequence continues at coordinate 111,396 of JAUMJK010001322.1, read as the reverse complement.
TTCCTCCATGAGCAGGATGAGCTCAGCTCCACTGGTCTCTTCTCCTTATTCCCCCATGAGCAGGAGAGCAGGATGAGCTCAGCTCCACTGGTCTCTGTATCCCTTATTCCTCCATGAGCAGGAGAGCAGGATGAGCTCAGCCCCACTGGTCTCTACTCCTTATTCCTCCATGAGCAGGATGAGCTCAGCTCCACTGGTCTCTTCTCCTTATTCCTCCATGAGCAGGAGAGCAGGATGAGCTCAGCTCCACTGGTCTCTCCATCCCTCATTCCCCCTGTGCCGGGGGACGTGTGGCATCGTGCCCCCTGTGCTGCCCGAGCTGCTTTTTGTCAATGTGCAAAGGAGCAAAGCCACAGCCTCTCTCGTCCCAGTCCCTCTCATGGCACTTGTGGAAATGCTGCTGTTTCCAAAAGCTCTGCTGGTCCCTAGCAGCTTCCCGGGAAGCAGAGCCGCCGTCTCAGAAGGACACGGATGTGCCGCTGCTCTGCTTTTAGGACTCGCTGATGGACACTTTCTCTCTGCAGCTCATCTTCTTTCATCCTGACAACTGCTTTCCCAGTTGAAGGCGACGGGAAAGCCGCTTTTCCCAGCCTCCCATAGGCACGAGAGGTGTGGGCTACTTGGGCTCTTGCCTTCCCACTGCTGGTGGTGGCACCGAGGAGGAGGACTGAGCCTCATCCATGGCCCTCGGGTCCCATCCTCGGGCTCTACTCCCGGGTGGATGCCCTGGAAGCAAAGCGAGGGAGTCTCCCCAAGCCAGGGAACTTCTCCCGTAGTGATAGGCTTTTTGAGCAAACCACAAGGCTTACGACGTCCCCACAACGTCACACGCGTCTCCCTCCGAGTGTCGTAGCGTCCGTTCGGCCCATCCTTTAGCTTGGTGGTTGTGAAATGAATCCATCTGTTCTAAGATGTTCTCAGGAGTTCTCGTTTGTATTAAGCTCACCCCCTAGGCTTAGCGGAACCCACTCCCCATCCTTCCCCTTCCCCGTGTTCCAGCCCCTCTCTCTCTCTTTCTCGAGCACTTCCAACCCTGCCGGAGGCTGTCGAGGGGCAGCTGGCGGTTTCGATTCAGGGCACGTTGGCAGCTCGGGGGTAGCCGCAGGAGCTGGGACGCAGCCGCTGGTGTAGGCCGAGGGTCCCTGGGGCCGCCTTGACGGCCAATGTTTTCTAAGTCGGTTTGTAAGAGTTAACCTAATTTTAAAATGAAATGTGAATATATATTCTGTGTAGGTGCCATGTAAGATAGTCTTGTGCTTAGGGGGCGGGATGCTAACCTACTTTTTAAGCTTTTTTTTGGGGGGGGGAACGGGAAAAAAAGCGTTTTTCTCTCACTTCATGCTTACAGATCTAATATTGTAAATAATAAGGGGGTTTTTTTAAAAGAAAATATTTATTTCATGGGTTTTCCACAGGTTCTTGTTCTGACTGGTGTGTCTGTCGGTCGCTCGGCAAACCGCGACCCAAGGGCTGGCGATGGTGTGGGGAGGGGGGGGGAGGACGGGATGGGTTGGAGGGGTTGGTGGTGGTGTTTGCATTGGGTTTTATATCACATTGAAGTTGAAGCATTAACTCTTTCTCTTCATGGGATACTGATGCCGCCTGCCCTGGTCCCCGAGGTGGGCAGCGAGCTCCCCGGGGCGGCCGTTCCCTGGTGGGGGTGAGGGGGGCACCGCAAGCAATAAGATTTGTAGTAATAAGATTTTTTTTTTTTGTAGTCATGTCTGCTTCAGTGGTGGAGGCTCCGGGGGCTCAGGGTTGGGTGAGAACAACCCCACTGCGAGCGGGAGCTCTCCCCAGCGCAGGGACAGGGACGTCTTCTTGGGTGGGAGATGCCCAAGGAGGTGTCCCCGGGGGTGCAGGACCTGGGGAACCCCCCCAAACCAGCCAGAGCAGGGCAGGTGGTTACCCACAGCAAACTCCTGCCCATGAATCTCTGCAACGAGCAGCTGCCTTCGGGGCTCCCTGTGTGTGTGTGGGTGACCCTCGGAGCAGCCTGAAAACCCCAGTGGCAGCTCCAGAAGGTCATTTGCTTATTTGTTTGCCATTGTGCAATTTTTTTTATTCTCCTTCTAGGGGGTTCGAGGTCATTCGATTTTTTTTTTTTTTTTTTTTCCTAAGTGCGTTGGGATTTTTCTTCCTTTTTTTTATTTTAACCCCTCTTTGCCTGGAAGTGTTCGCTGGCCTTGCCCTCGCCCGGCTCTCCATGTCGGGCAGGATCCCTGCGGCTTTTACGGCAACAGGTCCCTGACTCCGGAGAGTGGAGGAGGACATGCCACCAGGTCCCAGCCCTGCAGGACCCTTTGCTAGTCGCTTCCTTCACCCTAGAAACAGGTGTGTTAAAAAAACAAAACAAACAAGAAAAGGAAAAAAAAACAAACGAACACAACAACAACAACCACCCCAGTAATTTTTTTAAGCGATTCCAATATTACCTCCACCCTGATGGCAAATGTTTTTCCTTCGACTGTGTCTGCTTCCCCGGGAGAGTTTAGTTTCTCTGTTTCTATATGAATTTTAGACACTGAGCTGTGCAAAGCCCTCCTGTCCTGTCTGGTACTGTATGTTTGAGCCTGAGCAATGTGAACTGTACAGGCCAGTGGTGGGAGACGGAGCCGGTGGCTGTGCCGGTGGTACCGGTGGCTGTGCCGGTGGTACTGGTGGCTGTGCCGGGGTCACCGGTGGCTGTGCCGGGGGCGCCAGGGCTCGGGTCGGCCTTCCTGAGGGCTTGGGATGGGTCGGGAAGGCATCGCGAGTTGGAAAAAAAGAACTGTCTGCTGTGAATTCTTGGTTGGGGAATGTGGAGAGGGGTTTCCATTAGATGATGTTTACATACCTCACCTGACAAACCTTTGAAAGTGTATATATATATATATAAAAAAAAAAAAAAAAAAAAAAGAAAAAAAGGAAAAGAAAATTATATTAAGTTGCTTTAAATCAATATGTATAGCTATAAGAGCTGGGTCGTTTGAACTTGGAATATGTATCGACTCTAAATGTTGACATTTTGTGAACTCTGTGCTCCCGTCTCTTATTTCACCCTCACCTGTGGAAGAAGTTGTATTCTTGTTCCAGGTAAAAGGTTCCTGACTCAGATCTGAACTCCTCAAGGATTCCTACCGCCTTGTTTTCTTTTCTTCCTCCACTGTTGATACTCACCCTATGTGCTTTCTAAAGGTCCGTATTTTATTGCAGCTTATTAAACGTTTCTTTGATATCAACACTTGTTTGGTGTGATAACAGGGGAGGGCGAAGGCGAGCGACGGCACGAGGTAGAGGCAGCAGGCGGACACCCTCCGGGCAGGAGCCCCAGAGTCTGGAAGAGGGGGTGTAGCCGTCTAGGTGAGATCTGGCTGCTCCCACGACAGTGTCTGACCTCCTGAGGCTGCTTTCTGCGGCAGGTTGGGGTTAGTGGCACAGGCAGTGGAAGCCCCCTCTGCCCTGTCCGAGGGAGTTACGGTGCTGGGTTACCCCACAGACACCCAGCAGCAGCCACCAGGCCCCTTCGTGCTGCCCCGTGCATAGAATCATAGAATCATAGAACAATCAGGTTGGAAGAGACCCATCGGATCATCGAGTCCAACCACTCCTATCAAACACTAACCCATGTCCCTCAGCACCTCATCCACCTGTGCCTTAAACCCTCCAGGGAAGGGGAATCAACCCCCTCCCTGGGCAGTCTGTTCCAATGCCCAATGACCCTCTGTGTGAAAAACTTCCTCCTAATCTCTAGCCTAAATCTCCCCTGGTGGAGCTTGAGGCCATTCCCTCTCGTCCTGTCCCCTGTCCCTTGGGAGAAGAGCCCAGCTCCCTCCTCTCCACAACCTCCTTTCAGGTAGTTGTAGAGAGTAATGAGGTCTCCTCTCAGCCTCCCAGGCAGCACTGGCTCCATGGACATAGGATCATAGAATCACCAGGTTGGAAGAGACCCATCGGATCATCGAGTCCAACCATTCCTATCAAACACTAACCCATGTCCCTCAGCACCTCATCCACCCGTCCCTTAAACACCTCCAGGGAAGGGGAATCAACCCTCTCCCTGTCCATCTCCCCAGCCTGTGACACCTCTTCATGTGCCCAGCAGGTCCCAATCATAGGATCATAGAACAACCAGGTTGGAAGAGACCTGTCGGATCATCGAATCCAACCATTCCTATCAATCTCTAACCCATGTCCCTCAGCACCTCGACCACCCGTCCCTTAAACACCTCCAGGGAAGGGGAATCAATCACCAGCTGCTCCATCTCCCCTCCAGGAAAGAAGAGGCCAAGCCTCTGAATGAATAAATGTCATGTTCACATGGAAGACAACATAGACAATACCAAACACCTCCTAAAACAAGACAAGCCTCTGCCAGCGGAAGGATGCTCAGGGCCTCCCTCTCCAGCCTAGTACAAACCAGAGTCTTCAACAGTGACACACACACAAACCCCACGGGCCAAACAAAGCCACCGTCATTTTCCTGCCCAGTAGCATCTGTAAACGAAAAGAAAACATCATTTGTTGAACCCAAACATATAAAAATACTATAACAAAATGAAATACAAATATATATTAGAATCTGTAAGTATTCTGTATAAAGAGATACTTTCGGGGTTAGCTTACAGCAAGAACAGAAACACAAGACAACCAAGCCCCAGGCGGGCAACGGGCAAGACGTGAGGCGTCCCAGCTCCTCCGTGGGGCAAAGGGGTCCCGTGGAGAGGGCCTTGGTGGCAGAAACACGTCCCTGTGGTGGTGGCAATGTCCTGGCTGCCGGTGTGGAGCAGGGATGGTGGTGGTGCCCACGGAGCTGGCTTCACCTGACGGAGACGCCCGGAGCCTGGTGGTGCAGACCCGGAGCTGATGTGCTGGGGTGGTGCGACGGCAGGACCATTCCCTGGGATGAGTTTGTTCGCCTGGGTGACGTGGTGCCACACTGTCCGTCTGTCTGCAGTGTCCCAGTTGGTGATGCTGCTGCAGGTGGGGTGTGTGCGGTGCCCTGGCACAGGCTCCCCATGTCCCCGGTGCTGCTCCTGCTCCCACACAGCTCAGCGCATCCCCTGGCACTGCCACCTTCGGGAAGGTGCTGCCTGGGCACACGAGTCCAGCAGGACCTGCCTCGGCAGCAATGTCAGCTCCAGGCAGGGCCATCTTCAGCCTCTTCCAACCAGCCCTGGCACCCACAGGGCTGAAACCCCAGAGGTGGAGGTGGCCGATTGCAGCTGCCCCAGCATCCTCCTGGGACAGAGGGCAGCTCTGCCCAGACAGAGTGAGCCCCACGCTGAGTTTGGAGAGATGGGCTCCCACCTCTGAGCAGATCCTGGGGCCCCTGCGGCACATGGCAGGGCTGGCACTGGGATCCCCACAGACCCCCCTGTGCCCCTCTCAGTGCCTGGGACCATCCTGCTCCCTCCGCACGACCCCAGCACCAGGTGGGAGCCGTGCCCCCCAGAGCCCAGACAGCGAGTGGTGCCACCGCCGGGTCAGGCTGCAGCCAGGGAGCTACTGGAATTATTTGGGGCACCTTGAGCACTCCAGTCGCGGCCCCAGGGAGATGCTCACTGCAGCTGGCAGGTCCTCAAGGGAGGACAGGGAGGTGGGACGAGAGGACGCCAGCTGCATTGGTGCCATCCTCTGCCACATCCAGCCCCAGCTCCAGGGGATGGGAAAGCTCATCCTGCTGGTCACAAGGGCTGAGGCTGCTGGGGAGGGACACGCGGGGAGCACGGGCACTGCCCTCCCAGGCAGCCAGGAGGGGACAGGGAGCAGCAGGGCAGAGCACCTGCCCCGTAGCCACACACCTGTATAGCTGCAGTTCTTAAAAAAATCTCTATCTACATATTTGCTTTGTTTGTGGGGTATTTTTTTTCCTCTTTTTCTTTCTTTTTTTCTTTTTCCTCCCACCCCTCTAGATGCACCAGAGCTCTACTCGCCCACCAGGCTCTTTTCCCAGTTTGGAGCACCCAGACGGCAGCACCGCGGCCACAGGGGAAAGAGAAGTCCTTGGCTCTGGGGGTTGCTCCCCACCAGCCCCCCCGGCTCTCCGGGGCCGGTGGCCGCTCACAGGCACTGGCTGCAGCCGCACTTGCTGGGCTTCTCCACCTCCTCCACGAAGGTCGCGCCGTTGCTGCACTCGAAGGCGTATTTCCTTCGCCGGAGCCGCAGGCCGGTGCAGCAGCCGGTGCCCGGGCCACCGCAGGCCCCCTGGCACTCCACCCAGGCCACCGGCCGCGTCGTCTGGCAGATGGCGTAGCCACGCTGCACCTGGTGGTAGTCCCGGACGGGCTCCCCGCGACACTCCAGCTCTGCGGGACAGCGACCCTCAGACCGGGATCACGCCTGCCCCGGGCACCCACCACCCCGGCACCCACCTTGGTCGCAAAGGGCTCCGTCGTAGCCGCCGTGGCACTCGCAGGTGGGTTGGCCGCCCGGAGAGAGGCGGCAGCGCCCGTGGACGCAGGGCCAGTGGCGGCAGGGGTCGGGTGGCTCGGCCGGCTGGTTGCAGAGGGCACCCTGGTAGCCCTCGTGGCACTGGCAGCTGTAGGAGAGGGCGTCGAGGGGCAGGCACACCCCGTGCACACACCTAGAATCAGAGAATCATAGAATAACCAGGTTGGAAGGGACCCATCGGATCTTCTAGTCCAACCATTCCTATCAAACACTAACCCATGTCCCTCAGCACCTCATCCACCCGTCCCTTAGACACCTCCAGGGAAGGGGAATCAACCACCTCCCTGGGCAGCCTATTCCAATGCCCAATGACCCTCTGTGTGAAAAACCTCCTCCTAATCTCCAGCCTAAATCTCCCCTGGTGGAGCTTGAGGCCATTCCCTCTCGTCCTGTCCCCTGTCCCTTGGGAGAAGAGCCCAGCTCCCTCCTCTCCACAACCTCCTTTCAGGTACTTGTAGAGAGTAATGAGGTCTCCTCTCAGCCTCCTCTTCTCCAGGATAAACACCCCCAGCTCTCTCAGACACTCCTCTTCTTCTCCAGCCCCTTCCCCAGCTTCGTTGCTCTTCTCTGGACTCGCTCCAGAGCCTCAACATCCTTCTTGTGCTGAGGGGCCCACAACTCAACACAGGATTCAAGGAGCAGCCTCACCAGTGCTGAGTCCAGAGGGAGAATCACCTCCCTGGCCCTGCTGGTCACACCGTTTCTGATCCAAGCCAGGATGCCATTGGCCTTCTTGGCCACCTGACCCGCTGCCTGCCTTTGGACGTCCCCACCTCTATGATCCCTCAGCCACCTGCACCAGCCGAACGGCTGGTGCAGGTGGCTGAGGGATCATGGAGGTGGGGACGTCCAAAGGTCCGACAGAGCAGGAAGGTTGCTGTGGGGCAGCCAGGACCATGTGGGGTGGCCGAGGGACACTCACTTGTGTCCCTGGCAGGGGCCTCCGCGGGGCTGGTCGCAGTGTGGCCCGTCCCAGCCGGGCTCGCAGTGGCAGATGGGGCCCTGTGCGCCGCTGGGCTGGCAGATGCCGTGCAGGCAGTAGAGCTTGCGGCAGGGCTCGCAACCCGGCACCACTCCCGGCGTCATCCGCGTCTTGGTGAAGTCCTGCAGCTCGTTGTTGATGTAGAGGTTGCGGATGCAGCCGTGGAAGCTGGTGCCGTTGAGGAGCTGCCAGAGGCGGAAGGCGGCCGAGTTGACGTCCACAGGCATCCCTGGGGAAGGAGAAGGCGATCGGCATGTTGTTTGGCTGCCCCCCGAGCCTCCCCCGAGCCCCCGTCCTACCTCCCACGTAGAGGGGGGTCTCGCTGTTGAGGGTGTAGTGCTTCCCCGAGTTGTCCATAGTCATGGGGCTGCCGCCGTCGATGGAGAGGTTGACCATCTGGTCGAAGGTGACGAGCTCCACGGTGTGGAACTGCCCATCGTTGATGGTCTCGGCACTGGCAGGGAGGGCTGGGTCACCAGGGGCTCCCCAAGCCCTCAGAATGAGGCAGGGGATGGTCTGTGGTCTCGAGCGAGGAGGGTTGGGGTGGTGGGTACCTGTAGATGGCTGAGCTGGGGTGGGTGCCAGGGTCGTAGCTGACCCTGACGTGGCCCTGGTAGAGCTCCACAGCCATGTGGTCGTTATCTCCGTTGTACAGCAAGATGCCATTGTCCTCCGCCGTGGAGACCTGGCAGAGGAGGGAGAGGTCGGAGACCACATCCGTGGGGGCAGCACCCCTGACGCCGTCCCCGCTGCCCCCACAGCCCTCACCTGCAGGGTGATGTTGGCCCGAGGCCAGTCCTGCAGGTCGGTGAACTGCAGGTATGTATCGCGGTCCACGAAGTTGACGCTCAGCAGCTTCTCGCACTTGGGGCCCCCGAAGCCAGGCAGGCACTGGCAGAAGGCGCGGGCGCCTCGCTCCACGCAGCCGGCTCCGTTCTGGCACTCGGCTCGCTCGCACAGGCCCAGCTGGCCCACCGCGCGGGGAGGCATCTCGCAGAGCTGGCCGCTGCGGGGACAAGGGTGCTGCTGGGCACGGGGCTGGGAGAGCAGCTCAGCCCTGCCTGCTGCCCCACGGGGCTCTGACAGCACAAGCACTGTTTTCGGGGCCCGTGAAGAGGTTCCCAGACAGCAGAATCGGAGGGAAGCCTGTGTGCTGAGACCTGTCCTAGGATCCCTGCAGCCTCCATCCCTGGGGACCCATGCTCCCAGACCCACTCCTCGCACTGGGATGGATGGATGGATGGATGGATGGATGGATCAGAGAATCATAGAACAACCAGGCTGGAAGAGACCCATCGGATCATCGAGTCCAACCATTCCTATCAAACACTAAACCAAGTCCCTCAAGACCTCATCCACCCGTCCCTTAAACACCTCCAGGGAAGGGGAATCAACCACCTCCCTGGGCAGCCTATTCCAATGCCCAGTGACCCTCTGTGTGAAAAACTTCCTCCTAATCTCCAGCCTAAATCTCCCCTGGTGGAGCTTGAGGCCATTCCCTCTTGTCCTGTCCCCTGTCCCTTGGGAGAAGAGCCCAGTTCTTCAGCCTGTTCTCCAGCCCCTTCCCCACCTTCGTTGCTCTTATCTGGACTCTCTCCAGAGCCTCAACATCCTTCTTGTGCTGAGAGGCCCACAACTGAACACAGGATTCAAGGAGCAGCCTCACCAGTGCTGAGTCCAGAGGGAGAATCACCTCCCTGGCCCTGCTGGTCACACCATTTCTGATCCAAGTCAAGATGCCATTGGCCTTCTTGGCCACCTGGGCACACTGCTGGCTCATGGTCAGTCGCTGTCGACCAACACCTCCAGGTCCCTCTCCTCCTGGCAGTTTTCCAGCCAGACTTCTCCCAGTCTGTAGCTCTGCTCAGGGTTGTTGTGCCCCGAGTGCAGGAGGCAGCATTTGAGGATGGATAGACAGACAGACACAACAGCCAGGACAGGTCCCTCCTGCACAGTGACAGGTAACCATGCCCACTGACCCCCACGGGTACCTGTAGCCCTCGGTGCAGAGGCAGGAGTAGCCGTTCACCTCGTCCAGGCAGCGGGCGTTGTTCTGGCACCGATGGTCCTGGCAGTCGTCGAAGTCCTCGCTGCAGTCAGTCCCCACGAAGCCGGGAGGACACTCACACCTGGGGCGGGCAGGGGGCTCAGAGACACCCCTTTCCATCCCCCTGTGCCAGTTGGCAACTGCTCCTCCAGACATCCCTCCTTCCCTCGCCCTCTCATAGAATCATAGAACAACCAGGTTGTTAGGGACCCATCGGGTCATCGAGTCCAACCATTCCTATCAACCATTCCTCACAACTCCGCGAGCTACAGGTCTCCGAAAGCAAATCTCCCTCGCCAGGAAGGAATGGCTTAGGAAGCAGGGCTCACCTGGGTCCCTGACTAGTGGAGATGCAGGTGGAGCCGTGTTGGCACGGGCTGAGCTCGGCCGAGCAGAAATCCGGCGGCTGCTCACAGAAATCCCCTGCAGGGCAGAAAACGGGGTGCCACGAGGTGCCCAGCAGATCCCACTGGGCAGGGGGACCCCACAGGGCACCCGGCTCAAGGCAAGGAGCTGCTGAGCCCAAAGCTCACAGCACCACAGGGGCAGAGCTGTCGCCCCAGTCAGGGAGTGAGGGCATCCCAGGCCGAGCACACCCAGACAAACCCCGAGGCCACGATGATGGGCAAAGGGTCATCAGGCAGAAGAGCCATTAGCCAAGGGAGAAGCACTGGGCGACCCCTCTGCCAGATTCATAGAATCATAGACTCAGCAGATTGGAAGAGACCCACTGGATCATCCAGTCCAACCATTCCCATCAATCACAAACCCATGTCCCTCAAGACCTCATCCATCCATCCATCCATCCCTTAAACCCTTCCAGGGAAGGTGACTCAACCTCCTCCCTGGGCAGCCCCTTACACTGCCCAATAACCCTTTCTAGGAAAAAAATTCACAAGGTTTGGGGCCGACCAGCCCTGGCGCTGGGTACCTGTGTAGCCATCAGGGCACAGGCAGGTGTAGTTGGTGGCACCAGGGACGCAGGAGCCGCCGTTCTTGCAGCCGTGCTCCTCGCAGGGGTCACTGATGGCGCGGCAGCTCGGGCCCTCGAAGCCCACGGGGCACAGGCACCTGCCGTGGGGCACAGGGCAGCATCAGGGGGTGGGAAAACGAGCATTTCACTGGGCACAGAGGAGGATGGCAGCACCAGGTGGGGGACACACCGAGGATGCTGAGTCGCCACGGCAACAGGCTGAGAGGCCACTCAGAGGGGTGGGCTGGGCGGAGGGAGAGAGGCGAGTGGCTGCGCAGCCCACCTCCTCGCTCGCCCCTGGCCTGACGTCTATTTTCAGCCACCGATTGCGCCCGATTCCTGGAATGGCCTTAAGTGTTCGGAGTAGTGAGGATTGCACGGGGGCACAGCAGATACAGCCAACCCTTAGTCCTAAAACCCACTGCCTTCCGCTTCCCTGTGCTTCCCACGGGGGTGGGATCCCCTCAGCCCCAAGCCCTCAGGTGAGGGACACGGAGAAGCAGAGGCAGTGCAGGCAGGGAGCATGGGCTAGAGCTGCCGGGTGAATCCAGTCTCCCAGCAACATGCCCCAGGGAGTGCACAGGAGGGGAAAGAATCATAGAATCATAGAACAACCAGGTTGGAAGAGACCCATCGGATCCTCTAGTTCAGCCATTCCTATCAAACACTAAACCAAATCCCTCAAGACCTCATCCACCTGTGCCTTAAACACCTCCAGGGAAGGGGAATCAACCCCCTCCCTGGGCAGCCTATTCCAATGCCCAATGACCCTTTCTGGGAAAAACTTCCTCCTAATCTCCAGCCTAAATCTCCCCTGGTGGAGCTTGAGGCCATTCCCTCTTGTCCTGTCCCCTGTCCCTTGGGAGAAGAGCCCAGCTCCCTCCTCTCCATAACCTCCTCTCAGGTAGTTGGAGAGGGCAATGAGGTCTCCTCTCAGCCTCCTCTTCTCCAGGATAAACACCCCCAGCTCTCTCAGCTGCTCCTCATAGGACCTGTTCTCCAGCCCCTTCCCCAGGCTTTATCCCTGTGTGGTACAGGGGCTCCACGCTGCTTCCCGAACACCTTCCCTGGGTTCTCGTCCAGCTCTCACCTGAAGCCGACTCCTTCTCCCTGCTGGGGCTGGCAGGTGCCCCCATTGGCACAGGGGTTGGAGGAGCAGCCGCTGAGCACCACCTCACAGTCTCTGCCCTGGGGAAGGAGGGAGAGGTGGGAGCGAGGAGGGTCGCACAGCTCTGCGTCCCGCTCCCCCTGCCCTCTGGAGAAGGGACGGCCCTGCGGGCAGTGCCCACGCTGAGGACCACGGGGACCAAGGTACCTTGTAGCCGCTGGGGCAGGCACAGCGGTAGGAGCCAAGGGGGTCGTTGTGGCAGGTGCCCTGGTTCTGGCAGGGGCTGGAGAGGCAGGGGTTGCACTTGGCCTGCACACTCAGGGCCGGCGGACCTGTGGGACAGGAGGGTGGAGATGACCATCAGTGTGGGGAGTGATGGAGAACAATCCGTGTGTGGGAAGCGAGGTGGGTGGCAGACTCAGCCACAAGGGGCTGTGCACCAAGTGATCATAGAATCATAGAACAACCAGGTTGGAAAAGACCCATCGGATCTTCTAGTCCAACCATTCCTATCAAACACTAACCCAAGTCCCTCAAGACCTCATCCACCCGTCCCTTAAACACCTCCAGGGAAGGGGAATCAGCCACCTCCCTGGGCAGCCTATTCCAATGCCCAATGACCCTTTCTGGGAAAAACTTCCTCCTAATCTCCAGCCTAAATCTCCCCTGGTGGAGCTTGAGGCCATTCCCTCTCGTCCTGTCCCCTGTCCCTGGGGAGAAGAGCCCAGCTCCCTCCTCTCCACAACCTCCTTTCACGTAGTTGTAGAGAGCAATGAGGTCTCCCCTCAGCCTCCTCTTCTCCAGGATAAACCCCCCCAGCTCTCTCAGACGCTCCTCTTCTTCTCCAGTCCCTTCACCAGCCTCGTGGCTCTTCTCTGGACTCTCTCCAGAGCCTCAACATCCTTCTTGTGCTGAGGGGCCCACAACTGGACACAGTATTCAAGGAGTGGCCTCACCAGTGCTGAGTCCAGAGGGAGAATCACCTCTGATGGGACAGCCACACACTGGTTTGGTCACTAGGGACATGCCACCAGCCAGGGAAGGGGACAGGAGCATCCTGGTCCCACTCCTCCACGAGGCAGCTCAATGGCTGAAGTGCTGGAGTCAGCAGTAGTCACAGAGCATTGCTCTGCTGGGCACAGGGCAGGAGGCAGCCTGGTTCTCCATCGTGCTTTGCCTGGGGAGGGCGTGGATGGACAGACGGACAGCCCGGGCCCCTCTCACCTTGGCACTCGAACTTCTTGGCAGGTGTGGTGAGCAGCAGTTTGCCCTCCATGTCAGGAGGCCCAGCGCAGCGCGCGATGCCCGGCTCCTTGTAGCCTGTCTTGACCCAGCTGGAGAGCCAGCGCAGGTTGCAGCTGCAGTACAGGGGGTTGGCCCCGATGGCTCTGAGGGGGAAGAAAAACAAATCTGCTACCACTGCACAGAAGAGACTGGGCTTGGAGACCTCAGGATGGGACAGGGCTCTGTCACCCGACTGGGCTGCCACGTGCTGGGGGACCCAGGGCTCCATTTCTGGACCAGTCGCAGGTGCTGCCCATGGTGGAATCATAGAATCACAGAACAACCAGGTTGGAAGAGACCCATCGGATCATCCAGTCCAACCATTCCTATCAAACACTAACCCATGTCCCTCAGCACCTCATCCACCCGTCCCTTAAACACCTCCAGGGAAGGTGAGTCAACCACCTCTCTGGGCAGCCTATTCCAATGCCCAATGATCCCTTCTATGAAAATTTTTTAACTAGTGTCCATCCTGACCCTCCCCTGGTGGAGCTTGAGGCCATTCCCTCTCGTCCCCTGTCCCTTGGGAGAAGAGCCCAGCTCCCTCCTCTCCACAACTTCCTCTCAGGTAGTTGCAGAGAGCACTGAGGTCTCCTCTCAGCCTCCTCTTCTCCAGGATAAACCCTCCCAGCTCTCTCAGCTGCTCCTCATAGGGCCTGTTCTCCAGGAAGGACTGGGGCACTCAGCCCAGTTACCCCCCTCCCTCCAGCCCCACATGGTTCCACACTGGGTCTGCTCACAGGCTGCTCACAACAAGTCCTGAGCAGAGCTCCTCTCAGGTAAAACTGTCTGGGCCAAGTGCAAACCCAGTAAGAGCAGCTGGAGGCTGTGGAGAAACAACAGCACCACCAGATGGGAGCTGCAGGGCCAGCAAGGGCTCTGCTGCTCAGAATCATAGAATCATAGAACAACCAGGTTGGGAGGGACCCGTCGGATCTTCTAGTGCAACCATTCCTATCAATCACTAAACCAAGTCCCTCAGCACCTCATCCACCCGTCCCTTAAACACCTCCAGGGAAGGGGAATCAACCCCCTCCCTGGGCAGCCTATTCCAATGCCCAATGACCCTCTGTGTGAAGAAGTTCCTCCTAATCTCCAGCCTAAATGTCCCCTGGTGGAGCTTGAGGCCGTTCAGGCAGGGACACAGCAGTGGGCAGCTGGGGACAGGCGGCAAGTCACAGCCAGAGCTTGTGGGGCTGGAGGGAACTGTCCCAGAGAGGAGGAGGATGGAGGTGGCCCCAGGGTTGCTCTGCTCTGCAGCAAAGCAGGTCAGGGAGCAGCAGGTGAGGTGGGAGGCTGAGGGGATGGATGCCGGGTGAATGCAGTTTCCCAGCTCCGTGCCCCAGGGAGTGCACAGGAGGGGAAAGAATCAGAATCATAGAATCACCAGGTTGGAAGAGACCCATCGGATCATCCAGTCCAACCATTCCTATCAAACACTAACCCATGTCCCTCGGCACCTCATCTACCACATGCCAGCCCAGAGGAGAGGAGAGGAGGGGGCTCAGCCCCTAGAGGAGTTGGGCTCAGCCCTGTGGCTTTTAAAGGTCTGAACCTGCGCCCAGCTCCATGCCCTGGGGAGAGGAAGATACTCACAGGTGGGACAGGGAAGTGACGTCTGCGAAGATGCCCTCGGGGAGGCTGGAGATGTCATTGCCATGGAGAGACCTGCAGAAAAGAGGGTCCTGTGATGGCCGCAGCTCTGGGGTGGGCAGCAAGGACCGGGACCAACCAGGGAGCCCTGTCCCATGGGTCCAGGTGTAGGTGGCAGAGGTGGAACCTGACAAACTGTCTCTGTTGGAAATGCATCACCTGCTTCAAGAGGTTGATTCACCTCCTCCTCCTGTACCCACCTTGAAGCAGGCACAGGGGACCCAGAGAGCAGCAGAGAAGGGGCCACCCACGGCCGAGTGGGGCTACGGGCAGGTACTTACAGCAGCCGGAGGGAGTGGAGGCCCTCGAAGGCCAGCGGAGGGATGCACTGCAGGGAGTTGTAGCTCAGAATCCTGTGGAAGGGAAGGAGGAGGCAACACAGCTCCGGAGGTGCCACTGTGTGGGCTGCAAAAAGCCCACCCTGGGCTGCACCATCTCCCTGCATGAGCTCCGGCTCAAAGCACAGCTTCACCGAGGAAGAGGGGGAGGCCCTGATGCCCCCAGCGCTGCCCAAGCTCTGGGGTCCCCAGGGAACAGCCCCCCCAGTTGGTGTGGATAGGCAGGAGAGGCACTTACAGGGTGGTGAGTTGGCTCATGTTGGTGAAGGAGGAGTTGCTCAGGGAGCTGATCTTGTTGTTGCTCAGATCTCTGGAAAACAGAACCCGCAGGGCTCGGAGCCAGCTGGACCCTCTCCCCCCCTGCTGCTCCCCAGCCTGCTCAGCCAAATGGCTGTGAACAGCAGCCCAGTGTGACCTCCAAGGGAGGTGATGGCAGCAATGCCACTGTCCCCCCTCTGCCTCGTGCCCAGTGCCAGCAGCTGCTCTGAGCACCCAGGGGATGAGGATCATTGCCAGCTCTGTCCCGGTGCAGAATGTGAACGCAGAGGGACTTTAGGGCTCTTTGCACACCGACAGGTCCCTCCTCGGGATCACACATCACAGGCCCAGGCCCTGCCCTTGCCCACAGGTCCCAGCAGTGGGACCAGCTGCCTGGGCTCCTGCTCCTGGCTACTTACACAAGCTGCAGGTACTTGAAGGTGGAGAGCTGGCCTGGCACCTGAGTGAACTGATTTCCATCCAGGTAGCTGCAAGGAAAGCACCTCAGAGTGGTGAAGGAGCAGGAGGTCCCCCTCTCCATCCTCCCATTTCTCCTGCCCAGATACCCCCATGGGCTTCGTTCTTCAGCATCAACTCTCTCCTGGCCCCCAGGGCCAGCAGGGCTCTCAGGGGACCTCAGGCTGGTGCTGGAGTCTGTGTCTGAGCGCATTCGCACACCCAGGGGCTCTGCACACAAGTCATAGAATCATAGAACAACCAGGTTGGAAGAGACCCCAGAGACAGCCTCCCAGGAGCTCTCACGTGCGAGCGCAGGAGCCATGTGCTGCGTTTACACACCCGATGGCAGCGTGGGCGGCCGAAAGCGTTCCCAAGGCATGTGCGAGAGAGAGTGGAGGAGGCCGCAGAGAGAGGAGGAGTGTGCGAGACAGCGCAGGGGTGCAAGGGAGATGGATGCCTGTGAGCAACCAGGGCACACGCGCTCCCTGCACACAGGACTCGCTGCTGTGTCCCACCCCAGACAGATGCAGAGACTCCTTCGCAGCTCTAGTTGAGTGTCTTCCTGACAGCCCCGGGGAGAGGGGACGGTAAAGAGGGGCCGAGGAGCCCTATTCATGTCACTGGTGACAAGTTGCTGGGGAGCACAGAGCTCTGAGCTGCACAGGGACCACAGCCGCAGGGGCTGGATGTCCTGTGCTCACCACCCCCAAGTCCCAAAGAGCAGGGACACAGCCACTGTGCCAACACATCACCCTCAGGAGCCCTGAGTAGGCAGAGAGATGCTCTGAACCCTCACTCAGGGGCTGGGACAAGGTCCTTAGGCTGGGCAGGGGTCCTGCTCCCACTACTTGGCTGGGATGGAAGCTTTGGGAGACTCGATGATCCGGTGGGTCTCTTCCAACCTGGTTGTTCTATGATTCTATGAGAGTGTGCCTCTGCCCCAACACCTGCAACCCTGCAGCAGAGACCACCCAAGCAGTGCCACAGAGCTTGCTGGAAAAGGGAGAGAGCAGCCTTGCACCTGCCCAGCACTCACAGCTCGGTGACGTTCTTGGGGATCCCCTTGGGCAGGGCCTTGAGATGCTTGTTGCTGCAGCGGACGACGGTGTCGAGGCAGGTGCACTCCTGCGGGCACTGGGGCCGAGGGACGCAGATGGTCTCCTCCTGACCTGCAGTAGGCACAGACACACTCAAAGTCACCGGTTCCCAACCTTCAGGTGCCAAGCGAGACACCCTGGTGCTCTGCACCCACCTAGGGCTGCTCCCCTCCCACAGCA
Source organism: Coccyzus lansbergi (assembly GCA_033558105.1). NCBI lineage: Eukaryota > Metazoa > Chordata > Aves > Cuculiformes > Coccyzidae > Coccyzus > Coccyzus lansbergi. The sequence goes on along the minus strand of JAUMJK010001322.1, from coordinate 94,585 downwards.
ACATCTCATAGAATCATAGAACAACCAGGTTGGAAGAGACCCATCGGATCATCAAGTCCAACCATTCCTATCAAACACTAACCCATGTCCCTCAGTACCTCATCCACCCGTCCCTTAAACACCTCCAGGGAAGGAGAATCAACCCCCTCCCTGGGCAGCCTATTCCATTGCCCAATGACCCTTTCTGTGAAAAACTTCCTCCCAACCTCCAGCCTAAATCTCCCCTGGTGGAGCTTGAGGCAAATATTCCTGAAATAACCTCCTTCACCCATCTCCCAGGCATAGACTGGAGGGTGCACGGAGCAGCCGGAGGAGCTGGCACCGCTCGCCCGTCCCTGCTGCGGCACTGGGCTCCTGCGGGAAAGGCATCCCTGGGACAACCGTATGTTATCTCGCACTGGTAGGAAAGGCACAGGATGCAACCCTTCAGTCTTTGACGTGGTGGAGGAGGGAGAGCAGAAGAAACGATGATTTGTTTGTAAATATTTTCCAGAGAGCTCAAAAAGCTATTCTAAATTTAAGAAGTTTTTTTTTTTTAAAACAAGATTTCTCTCAACACATGTGCTCCCCTCCTGCTCCGTCTGCCTGGCTCCTGCAGGGCTGGGAAGGGAGGCAGGGAAGGAGCAGGGTGAACCTGCTGGACTTTGCCTACACACCCTCCTCTCCACAACCTCCTTTCAGGGAGTTGGAGAGAGTAATGAGGTCTCCTCTCAGCCTCCTCTTCTCCAGGATAAACACCCCCAGCTCTCTCAGACACTCCTCACAGGGCCTGTTCTCCAGCCCCTTCACCAGCTTCGTTGCTCTTCTCTGGACTCTCTCCAGAGCCTCAACATCCTTCTTGTGCTGAGGGGCCCACAACTCAACACAGGATTCAAGGAGCAGCCTCCCCAGTGCTGAGTCCAGAGGGAGAATCACCTCCCTGGCCCTGCTGGTCACACCATTTCTGATCCAAGCCAAGATGCCATTGGCCTTCTTGGCCCCCTGGGCACACTGCTGGCTCATGGTCAGTCGCTGTCGACCAACACCCCCAGGTCCCTCTCCTCCTGGCAGTTTTCCAGCCAGACTTCTCCCAGTCTGTAGCTCTGCTCAGGGTTGTTGTGCCCCAAGTGCAGGACCCACCATTTGGCCGTGTTAAACCTCATCCCACTGGACTCAGCCCATGGATCCAGCCTGTTTAGGTCCCTTTGCAGAGCCTCCCGACCCTCCAGCAGATCCACACTTGCACACAGCTCAGTGTCATCTGCAAACTTGCTAAGGATACCCTCAATGCCTTCATCCAGGTCATTGATGAAGACATTGACCAGGGCTGGACCCAGCACTGAGCCCTGGGGAACCCCACTTGTCACTGGCCTCCAGCTGGATTTAACACCATTTCCCACCACACTCTGGGCCCTCCAGACAGTATACATCTGCCACCAGGCACTGCTGGAGGCAGGTTTTTTTTAGGAGGAAGTTTTTCATGGAAAGAGTCATTGGGCATTGGAATAGGCTGCCCAGGGAGGGGGTTGATTCCCCTTCCCTGGAGGTGTTTAAGGGACGGGTGGATGAGGTCTTGAGGGACATGGGTTAGTGTTTGATAGGAATGGTTGGACTCGATGATCCGATGGGTCTCTTCCAACCTGGTTGTTCTATGATTCTCTGAGTCTACTCTATCATCGCCCCAGGAGCAGAGAGGGTGCCAGCCCAGGAGGGGCAGCCCAGGGTGCCCCTCAGCCCCCGGTGCCCGTGAGTTACCTTCCTCACACCTGAAGTCAGGGAAAGCCACGTCCTGGAGCGGGATCTGCCGGAGGAAGTCGGGGTTCTGGCAGCGTGGGTTCCCCGTCACGATCTTCCTCTTGCGCAGCCAGTCCCCCAGCCAGGCCAGCTGGCAGTTGCAGTTGAAGGGGTTGGCGAGCAGGTTCCTGCACATGGAAAGGAGCGTGAGGGCAACATCTGAGCGGCAGGAAGAGGCCCTGGAACATCCCCTCTTCCCCAATGCGATGGGAACAGTCCAGGAGCAACCCCCTTGGGCCAGCGAGACCTACAGCGTGGAGAGGGACTGCAGCGTGTCGAAGGCTCCCGGAGCGATGGTGCTGATCTGGTTGTCGTACAGGGAGAGCAGGCGGACGCTGCGCAGCCCCGAGAAGCTGTCGTTGTGGACGCAGCTGATGCGGTTGTTCCTCAGCATCCTGCAGGGGGGAAGGGGGATGAGGGAACCCAATGGCCTGGGCAGGTGCCAAGAGGGGAAACTCGTGTCGGGAGTGGCCTCAAGCTCCGCCAGGGGAGATTTAGGCTGGAGATTAGGAGGAAGTTTTTCACACAGAGGGTCATTGGGCATTGGAATAGGCTGCCCAGGGAGGTGGTTGATTCCCCTTCCCTGGAGGTGTTTAAGGGACGGGTGGACGAGGTGCTGAGGGACATGGGTTAGTGTTTGATAGGAATGGTTGGACTCGAGGATCCGATGGGGACTCACAGTGTCCTCAGCCCGTCCAGGCCCCGGAACATGCCGCTGCGCACGGCCTCCAGCTGGTTGACGGTGAGGTGCAGCTCGCTGACGGAGGACGCCCCCTCGAAGGCCCCGTCCTCGATCTCCGACACCTTGTTGTTGCTGAGATTTCTGCGGAAAAGGGGAAAGCAGGCTCGGAGGGTGACCCAACCTCCTCCTGAGCCATGTCACACCTTGATCCCACTGAGCACTTTGCGATAATCAGTCCCTCAGGGGACCTCCCGGTGTGGGGATGGGGAAGGTACAGCCCCAACAGGACCCTTATGGGTCCTGTTGGGGCTGTACCTTCCCCATCCCCACACCGGGAGGTCCCTGATGGGTCCCTCATGGGTCCTGGTGTGGCTGTACCTTCCCCATACTCACATTTTCTTCAGATGCGTGAGTTTCTTGAAGACGCCAGTGGCCTCCAGGATGGAGATTTCATTGTTGTTCAGGCGCCTGGGGTGGGTGGAAGGGAAAAGGGCTCAGACGGCTGCAAAGGGTCTGGCACAGACCAAACCCTGAGCCAAACCCTGAGCCAAACCCTGGTGCCAGTGATGCTCTGGTCACAGGAGGGAGAGCAAGGGGGTGAGTGAGGAGCCTCACAGCTCAGCCGTGGACTGCGGGATGCGTTCGGGGATCTTGGTGAGCTTCAGGTTGGAGCAGTCGACCACGTTGGATTCGCAGCGGCACTTGGGGGGGCAGACGACGTCGCTGTTGCATTCGCTGTTGAGTTGGTAATCCTCTGTTCCTGTGTGTCGGCAAGGACAGGGTGGGCTCCCGGGGGCACCTGCCCTCCCGTCCTCCCATCCTCCCGTGCCCTGAGCTGGGTTCCCTCTGTTCTCCAGCTCCTCTCATCCCAACTGCTGCACTCACACGCTCTCTGTTCCCAAAGCAGCTCATCTACAGGGATATCTGCTCTGGGTATGTGACACACTGCACTGCCCACCACCCTCTCCCCTCCCCAGCCGGACTCTCTGTGCCCATCCCGATAAGACATGGATGAAGGCATTGAGGGTACTCTTAGCAAGTTTGCAGATGACACTGAGCTGTGTGGAAGTGTGGATCTGCTGGAGGGTCGGGAGGCTCTGCAAAGGGACCTGAACAGGCTGGATCCATGGGCTGAGTCCAACGGGATGAGGTTTAACATGGCCAAATGCTGCATCCTGCACTTGGGGCACAACAACCCTATGCAGAGCTACAGACTGGGAGAAGCCTGGCTGGAAAACTGCCAGGAGGAGAGGGACCTGGGGGGGTTGGTCGACAGAGACTGACCATGAGCCAGCAGTGTGCCCAGGGGGCCAAGAAGGCCAATGGCATCCTGACTTGGATCAGAAACGGTGTGACCAGCAGGGCCAGGGAGGTGATTCTCCCTCTGGACTCAGCACTGGTGAGGCCGCTCCTTGAATCCTGTGTTCAGTTGTGGGCCCCTCAGCACAAGAAGGATGTTGAGGCTCTGGAGTGAGTCCAGAGAAGAGCAACGAAGCTGGGAAGGGGCTGGAGAACAGGCCCTATGAGGAGCGGCTGAGAGAGCTGGGGGGGTTTATCCTGGAGAAGAGGAGGCTGAGAGGAGACCTCAGTGCTCTCTACAACTACCTGAGAGGAGGTTGTGGAGAGGAGGGAGCTGGGCTCTTCTCCCAAGGGACAGGGGACAGGACGAGAGGGAATGGCCTCAAGCTCCACCAGGGGAGATTTGGGCTGGAGATTAGGAGGAAGTTTTTCACACAGAGGGTCATTGTGCATTGGAATAGGCTGCCCAGGGAGGTGGTTGATTCCCCTTCCCTGGAGGTGTTTAAGGCACAGGTGGATGAGGTCTTGAGGGATTTGGTTTAGCATTTGACAGGAATGGTTGGACTCAATGATCTGATGGGTCTCTTCCAACCTGGTTGTTCTATGATTTTATGATTCTATGATTCTAAGATCTGGATGGGAGAGATGCCACACATCTCTGTACCCGGCACCTCTGCGCCTGTGGCACATTGGAACTCATCAACAAGAAACGATGGGAAGTGCAGAGCGGTTCTGCTGGGCCAGACTATGGGGCACAACACACACACACACACACACACACACACACACACAGAGCTCCTCCTCTCACCTGGGATGAAATACTGCTCTTTGGCTGTGGGGAACAAACAAAAAACACGTCAGGATGCTGAGGACACAGACACCAGGCTGAGAGCAGCCACGTGCAGGGCACCTCTGACGTGACAGAGATCCTCACCCGAGCAGCGGAACTTCTTGCTCTTGATCTGCCCGATGCGCTTGTTGGCCAAGCGCCGAGGGCTGGCACAGCGAGCGCCGCTGGTCTCTACGGGGTTGGTACGGAGGAAGTCTGCCAACCACTTCAGGTTACAGTCGCAGACGAAGGGATTCTGAGCCAGGTGCCTGCAGCAGGGACAGCGAGTGACACACGGACAGGGACAGGGGGCGACTGCCAGCTCCAGCCTCAGCAACTTGCCGAGACGTTCCGTCCAGGGAAGTGGAGCTGGCGCAAGAACTCACAGGGTCTGGATGGCCCTCAGAGACGCGAAGGTGCCCTTGGCCAGGCTCTGGATCTTGTTGTCATAGAGTGAGAGCAACGAGAGGTTCTGCAGGTCCTGGAAGGCGTCTGCCCTCACGCAGTTGATCTTGTTGGCGTTGAGGAGCCTGGCAGAGAGGGAGGAGCGTGAGTTCGGGGACCCCCTTCAGTGCACCGGGGGGATTTGGGGGGCTCATCTCCACTGGCTGGTGTCCCTGCAGAAGGTCCCACCCAGACACTGGTGCCTTACAGCAGCTGCAGGGCAAAAAGTCCCCCGAAGACACCCTTGGGGAGGTCCGTGATCTTGTTGCCATACAGCACCCTGGGAGGAAAAGGCTGGTGTGAGAGAGATGGGGGAGCTGGGTGGGCACCATTCCTGGGGGTCACACCCCACTCACACCCCGGGTGGCACTTACAGGGAGTTGAGCGAGCGCAGCCCCTGGAAGGCATCAGGGGCAATCTCGGAGATCTGGTTGTTGCTCAGGTCTCTGAAACCCGAAAGGGAGAAAGTGGCCTGGTCCCTCCTGCTTTCACCCCAATCCCTTACCCTCCCACTGGGTGCAGGGACCACCCCCAGCAGCAGATGCTCGGAGCAGGTGGGATCCAAGCCCCCACACCAGCTCTGCCCTGGGGGCACTCAGGGCTGTGGGCTGCTAGCTCAGGGCAGCGGCCAGCGGGGTGAAGGCTGCTGGGGTTCGTGGTGACCCCGTACGGGCTGCAGACTTACATCCTACGCAGCTTCTTGTAGGGGGAGAAGGCACCTGGGGGGATGGACTTGATGCCGTTGAGCTCCAGGCGACTGCAAAGGAAAAGGGAATCATAGAATCATAGAACAACCAGGTTGGAAGAGACCCACCGGATCATCGAGTCCAACCATTCCTATCAAACACTAAACCAAGTCCCTCAAGACCTCATCCACCCGTCCCTTAAACACCTCTTAGCACCCCACGGACAGAGCTGGGGGGCTGCAGGACCAACAGAGCTGCACCCTTCTCCCCCTTCAGGGACAAGCTGGAGTCTATAGTTGGGGCTTTCTCCACCAGGGAGAGGTGCCATGGGGAGGGGGGGACCACAGTGTGTGGCAGGGGTGGGGAGAAGCACTCCCTGCTCCTCAGAACCCTGGGTCTGGGGGCACCTGCTGCCTCCTCCGTGATTTGCACACCCTCCCAGCAGGGGCTTTGCACCATAATTGGATTCCCATAAGGAGATTATTTCTCTATTTACATTTTTAATGCAGCTAAATCCAAGGCAGCATGAGAGAAGGGCAAGAAAGACCTGCCGCCCCACAGGACCACTGAGCCATGGGGCTTGCCCCTGTGCCCCCACAGCCCCTGAGGCCGGAGGGGATGGTGTGGGGCCGTATCATAGAATCATAGAATCATAGAATCATAGAACAACCAGGCTGGAAGAGACCCATCGGATCATCGAGTCCAACCATTCCTATCAAACACTAACCCATCTCCCTCAAGACCTCATCCACCCGTCCCTTAAACACCTCCAGGGAAGGTGAATCAACCCCCTCCCTGGGCAGCCTATTCCAATGCCCAGTGACCCTCTGTGTGAAAAACTTCCTCCTAATCTCCAGCCTAAATCTCCCCTGGTGGAGCTTGAGGCCATTCCCTCTTGTCCTGTCCCTTGGGAGAAGAGCCCAGCTCCCTCCTCTCCACAACCTCCTTTCAGGGAGTTGGAGAGAGTAATGAGGTCTCCTCTCAGCCTCCTCTTCTCCAGGATAACCCCCCCCAGCTCTCTCAGCTGTACTCACATCTCTGTCATGGTCTCGGGCAGGTTGGCAGGGATGGCCGTCAGCCCCTTGCCCCGACAGTCCACGATGCCGTTGCTGCAAGTGCACATGGCCGGGCAGGAGCCGGAGGACAAGCTGCAGAACTGGGCACGTCCCGGGTCTGTTTGTCCTGCCGGAGAAGCAGCCAGAATGGGGATCGCAAAGAGCTGGGCCAGGCGGGTGAGGAAGGGACCCTGGGGACACCTTGGCACCCGTCAGCAGGTGCACAACGTTCCATTGTGCCCCAACCCCACAGACTGATGCACCCGTTGTCACACGGGTTGGGTGGTGGCATCCCCAGGCTGTCCCTGCACCAGGAACGGTGCTGAGCTGAGCCAAACCCATAGAACCCATCCAGGCTCTGAGCTGGAGCACGTGGTAGGGAGTGGGAGTGGGAGTGAGCTGCATCGATGGAGCTTTGTCCCCCCATGGCCTGTGTCCCTGCTCTGGCACCCAGTGCCTCCCTATTCCCCCTCACCAGAGCAGCTGAACTCGTTCTTCTGGATCTCGGCCACGTTGAGGCCGCGGAGCTGGGCCGGAGCGGCGCACTGGGTGAAGAGCCCGATGGTGGGACGCTGGCGCAGCCACTGCGAGAGCCAGGCCAGGTGGCAGTCGCAGAAGAGGTGGTTGGAGTGCAGGCGGCTGCAGGAGGACAGCACAGTCAGCGGGACGGCTCCTGCCCACCCCCTGCCCTCCCACTGCCCCCACAGTGCACACAGACGGGGACCTGGAGGAGCCCAAGAGCATCTGCACTGGTTGCTGCAGCCACCTTGTTAGGCAGAGCTTTGGGACATACCTCAGGGCTGTCATAGAATCATAGAATCATAGAACAACCAGGTAGGAAGAGACCCATCGGATCATCGAGTCCAACCATTCCTATCAAACACTAAACCAAGTCCCTCAGCATCTCATCCACCTGTGCCTTAAACACCTCCAGGGAAGGGGAATCAACCCCCTCCCTGGGCAGCCTATTCCAATGCCCAATGACCGTTTCCGTGAAAAACTTCCTCCTAATCTCCAGCCTAAATCTCCCCTGGTGGAGCTTGAGGCCATTCCCTCTCGTCCTGTCCCCTGTCCCTTGGGAGAAGAGCCCAGCTCCCTCCTCTCCACAACCTCCTTTCAGGTAGTTGGAGAGAGTAATGAGGTCTCCCCTCAGCCTCCTCTTCTCCAGGATAAACACCCCCAGCTCTCTCAGATGCTCCTCATAGGGTCTGTTCTCCAGCCCCTTCACCAGCTTCGTTGCTCTTCTCTGGACTCTCTCCAGAGCCTCAACATCCTTCTTGTGCTGAGGGGCCCACAACTGAACACAGGATTCAAGGAGCAGCCTCCCCAGTGCTGAGTTCAGAGGGAGAATCACCTCCCTGTCCCTGCCATGCTGAGCTGCCCACGCCAGCCCTAGGGCTGGGGACACCCTGCTCTAGCCCAGAGGGTCCCTCTCGCCCCCACGGCACTCACAACGTCCTCAGCTTGGGCATGTGGTTGAAACTCGACACGGGGATGGAAGTGATGTTGTTGTTGTTCAGAGTCCTGCAGGAAGACAGAGGCAGAAGGTGAGGGTGGCCAAGTGGCCATAAATGAGACCAGGAGGTGGTCCAGGAGGCACCAACCCCCCAGAATCATAGAATCATAGAATCATAGAATAATCATGTTGGAAGAGACCCTCCGGATCATCAAGTCCAACAATTCCTATCAAACACTAAACCATGTCCCTTAGCACAGGGAAGGTGACTCAGCCCCCTCCCTGGGCAGCCTATTCCAATGCCCAATGACCCTTTCTGGGAAAAACTTCCTCCTAATCTCCAGCCTAAATCTCCCCTGGTGGAGCTTGAGGCCATTCCCTCTTGTCCTGTCCCCTGTCCCTTGGGAGAAGAGCCCAGCTCCCTCCTCTCCACAACCTCCTCTCAGGGAGTTGTAGAGAGTAATGAGGTCTCCTCTCAGCCTCCTCTTTGGAGGAGAAGCGAGGGATGGGGACAACCCAACCCCCCAAGGGTTTGGTGGCCTTTCCAGGCTTCTCCATTCCACAGCCACTGGCAGAGAGTGAAGCCTCCAAGACAGGACCCAGCCCTGGAGCACAGTCCCACCAGGGCTATGCCAGACCCCTGCTCAGCCGCAGAGAGCAGTGACGCACCGAGGATGTCCCTGCAGCCCCTTGGTGAGTGGGGAGAGTCTGGGGACACCCTCACCCCGTGTGGGGCTTGTGTGTGGGAGGCTCCAGCTGGCCCCTGGCCACTTACAGGACCTCCAGCCCTCGAAGGGCGCGGAAAGCCCCATCCTCGATGCAGCTGATCTGGTTCTTGTCCAGTTGCCTGTGGGAGAAAGACAGAGGAAAAGTTGCTGGGACAGCCCAGGCGGAGGGTGGCCGGTAGCTCCGCATGCCTCCCACCACCAGACCCGTCCCCACACTTCCCGGTGCCACCCATGCCCATCCCTGCTGGGACTCACAGGTTCTTGAGGTCGGTGGCCCCGCGGAAAGCTTTCCTGGGGATGGCCTGGATGAAATTCTCGCTCAGGTCCCTGCAGAAAAAAAGAGGCAAGAAGGAAAATGAGTGGCGTCTGCAAAGCCTGGTGCCCTGTGTGATCAGGGTGTTCATGCAGCTGGTCTCCTCCTCACCTGCACCAGGCACAGAGAGACTCAAAGTCACCAGTTCCCAACCTTCACGCACCACACAAGACAACCTGGTGCTCTGCACCCACCTCGGGCTGCTCCCCTCCCACAGCAACATCTCATAGAATCACCAGCTTGGAAGAGACCCATCGGATCTTCGTGTCCAACCATTCCCATCAAACACTAAACCAAGTCCCTCAAGACCTCATCCACCCGTCCCTTAAACACCTCCAGGGAAGGGGAATCAACCCCCTCCCTGGGCAGCCTATTCCAATGCCCAATGACCCTCTGTGTGAAGAACTTCCTCCTAATCTCCAGCCTAAATCTCCCCCAACGGAGCTTGAGGCCATTAACAGGAGAAATAACCATAACAAGCTCAGCTAACCAAGACCCCAGGAATCTACACTAATGGACTTCTTCAAAAACTAACAGGTGCTATCAAAACAAGACAAGAATGTTTTTGACTCCATGGGGACCGTGGAAAGAATGAAAACTTCTGAACCATCTGATGTTCAAATGTGGCCAAAAGCAACTTCAAAGCTCTGTTCGGCTGGATCATCATATCTCACCATAAATATAGAATCATAGAATCACCAGGTTGGAAGAGACCCATCGGATCATCGAGTCCAACCATTCCTATCAAACACTAACCCATGTCCCTCAGCACCTCGACCACCCGTGCACCCCAGAGTGATGCTCCAGCCCCTCTCCATGGGCAGGGATCACAGCATCAGTTAGACTCGATGATCTGACGGGTCTCTTCCAACCTGGTTGTTCTATGATCACTCCGGGTTATTCCTGGAGAACCAAAGCCGCTGGCAAAACACCATTGATGGGGCAGAGGAAGGGAGATGCCGCTGCTGGAAGTGCCCAGGCTCTGGGAGAAGGTGAAGGAATTCTGAAGGTGAGTCCTGGTTCCCCTGCCAGCAGCCAGAGGGAAGCAGGCGCAGTTTCCCTGCTACCCACGCGGCGGCAGTGCCAGGCTGCCCGGACAGGGCTGCTGCTCCAGCCAGGATGCTCCAGCCTCCCCAGGGCTCTGGGGCTGGGGATGCAGTGAGTCCAGGGATGCCCAGGAATTCATAGAATCACAGAACAACCGGGTTGGAAAGACACACTGGATCATCGAGTCCAACCATTCCTATCAAACACTAACCCATGTCCCTCAAGACCTCATCCACCTGTGCCTTAAACACCTCCAGGGAAGGGGAATCAACCACCTCCCTGGGCAGCCTATTCCAATGCCCAATCACCCTTTCCGTGAAAAACCTCCTCCTAATCTCCAGCCTAAATCTCCCCTGGTGGAGCTTGAGGCCATTCCCTCTTGTCCTGTCCCCTGTCCCTTGGGAGAAGAGCCCAGCTCCCTCCTCTCCACAACCTCCTTTCAGGGAGTTGGAGAGAGTAATGAGGTCTCCTCTCAGCCTCCTCTTCTCCAGGATAAACCCCCCCAGCTCTCTCAGCCGCTCCTCATAGGGCCTGTTCTCCAGCCCCTTCACCAGCTTCGTGGCTCTTCTCTGGACTCGCTCCAGAGCCTCAACATCCTTCTTGTGCTGAGGGGCCCAGAACTGAACACAGGATTCAAGGAGCAGCCTCCCCAGTGCTGAGTCCAGAGGGAGAATCACCTCCCTGACCCTGCTGGTCACACCGTTTCTGATCCAAGCCAAGATGCCATTGGCCTTCTTGGCCACCTGGGCACACTGCTGGCTCATGGTCAGTCGCTGTCGACCAACACCCCCAGGTCCCTCTCCTCCTGGCAGTTTTCCAGCCAGACTTCTCCCAGTCTGGAGCTCTGTATAGATATCCCTTTTTTCCCTAGAAGGAATACCCTAGAAAGTCCTCTGCAAACCCACACACGGGGTTCACTGCTCTTCCTAGTGATGCAATCAATGCATCGTGCTCCCTCCTGGCTGCTTCTTCCTCCAGCACTAAACCAGTTCATAGAATCATAGAACAACCAGGTTGGAAGAGACCCATCGGATCATCGAGTCCAACCATTCCTATCAAACACTAACCCATGTCCCTCAGGACCTCATCCAGCCGTCCCTTAAACCCCTCCAGGGAAGGGGAATCAACCACCTCCCTGGGCAGCCTATTCCAATGACCCTCTGTATAGAATCATAGAACAACCAGGTTGGAAGAGACCCATCGGATCATCGAGTCCAACCATTCCTATCAAACATTTCACGTTTTCTGCCCAGGCAGCCCCAGCCTGCAGCTTCTTTGGTTCCCCCACGGAAACCTTGCTCCTATTTCTCCGCGTGCAGCGCACAGGAGTCCCAGCTGGCCCAGGGAGCAAGCCCAGGCGTCTGTCTGCAAGCTGCTCACTTGCAGCTCGCGAGGGAAATGCCGCTAGAAGGTCGCAACTGCCTTTGTGAGGCTTCTCCCCTTCGCAGTTTTTCGTGACAGTCACCAGCAAGCACTGCCGTCGGCTACACCGAAGCCAAGAGGGACAGACGCTGGACGCGAGGGTCTCGGCAAGGCCCTGGCACCGCTCTCACCATCACACAGCTGACCACAGCAGGACAAACACCGGCCCTGCCTGCGGGATGCTTGGGCCGCGGCACTGGAACCAGGCTCAGCCCCTTCCCTCCTGGTGTTTGGTAGCTCCCAGCTATGTTTGCTTTGCACTTTGGCGCCAAAGAAACAGCAGATGGCACGGCTTCTCCTCACTCCCCCCTCGGGGGCTGTGCCAGGGCCACCCCACACCCTGCCAAGCATGAGTGTGTCGCTGTCATTGCGCATGGGGTGCCAACTCCCAGCGGTGACCGACGGCTCCTACAGCCCCACTGGGGACCAGCCAGGGGACAGAGGACGAGGAAGGAGAGTAGCCGCACCCCTGTTGTCACAGCTGCCCTCTCTGTCTTCCGGATCTTTCCCTAAAGCCCTAAGTTTAGGAGCTCCTGGTTATTGAATGCTGGAGGTGCCCAAGCAGTCGGCCCATCCACAGTGCTACCGACCTCCCAGCCCTGCACCAACAGGGACCACAGGGCTGGAGTTTGTCCCCACACGGCTCAGGGGGCACAGGGCTCCGGTGGCCCTGGGGGCACAAAGGGGAAAAGAAGACAAGGGGTAAGCAGAGGTGATGGGAGACACACAGCAAGTGCCAGAGGTCAGAGCGGGACACCCGTGCTGGGCAGATGCTCTGTGGAGGCTGCAGCACAGGCATGTGCCCAAATCGGAAGTGTTAACAGTCTGTCTGCAGGGCAGGACCCCTGCTTGCTCCCCAGGAACCCAGAAGGTGAATCAACCACCTCCCTGAGCAGCCTATTCCAATGCCCAATGACCCTTTCCATGAAAAACTTCCTCCTAATCTCTAGCCTAAATCTCCCCTGGTGGAGTTTGAGGCCATTCCCTCTTGTCCTGTCCCCTGTCCCTTGAGAGAAGAGCCCAGCTCCCTCCTCTCCACAACCTCCTTTCAGGGAGTTGGAGAGAGCAATGAGGTCTCCTCTCAACCTCCTCTTCTCCTGAATAAACCCCCCCAGGTCTCTCAGACGCTCCTCATAGGGCCTGTTCTCCAGCCCCTTCACCAGCTTCGTTGCTCTTCTCTGGACTCTCTCCAGGACCTCAACATCCTTCTTGTGCTGAGGGGCCCACAACTCAACACAGGATTCAAGGAGCAGCCTCACCAGTGCTGAGTCCAGAGGCAGAATCACCTCCCTGGCCCTGCTGGTCACACCATTTCTGATCCAAGCCAAGATGCCATTGGCCTTCTTGGCCACCTGGGTCACTGTTGGCTCCTGTTCAACCAACCCCCTCAGGTCCTTCTCCTCCAGGTATATTCCAGCCAGGCTTCTCCCAGTCTGTAGCTCTGCATAGGGTTGTTGTGCCCCAAGTGCAGGATGCGGCATTTGGCCGTGTTAAACCTCATCCCATTAGACTCAGCCCATGGATCCAGCCTGTTTAGGTCCCTTTGCGACCTAACCAGGCTGGACCAATGGCTGCAAAACGTGGGGCACAGTGCTGGTCAGGGACTGGGGTTCTGGAGAGGTACCATCCTGCTGCCCGGCCTCAGCACCTGCAGGATGGTTGTCAGAGCAATACCTGTGGCAGGTGGGGATGTGCCCCTGGTGCTGGCTGTGCTGGCAGCCCCCGGGGAGGCTCGGCGAGGAGCCAGGCGTGAGGGCACCGTTCCCTGGCAGGGGCTCGGCAGCGGGAGCCAACCCCCCAGAGAGCCGTCCTGCCCCGCGCTTAGCAGGGCACCCGAGCAAAACTGTTCAACATCGCTTCGCAGTGGGGAGCCCACTCAGGCAAACAAACCCCGGCAGCCTTAATCTCCCCGGCAAGAGCTCGGTGGGCTGCGGGGAGGGTGGGAGGGAAGGGAGGGGGCCACGACGGGGCAGGCGGGGAGGCCAGGGCTATTACCAACGCTCTCATTCTCTCGACTAATCCTGACTTCACACTTTAACCTGATTGAGCCTTGTTTGGTGAGCCAGCTCCTCATGCGCCGTGTGAGGGGATTAGGGCCGGACACAGCGGGGAGGTAATTGCATCCCAGCGGCGCTGGCCCCGCATCCCCCGAGCCCCCCGCTGCCTGCCAAGAGAGCTGGGGCGGCCTGGCAGCCCTCGGCTCCGTGTCCCTCGCGCTGAGCAGCCCAGCTTGGCAACAGCACCGCAGCTGGCACCGCAGTGCACGGAGATCCCTCTCACCCTGCACGGGCAGCCAGCAGGGCACCTCCGTCCAGGCCAAAGCTACAGCCCACATTGTGTCCCAGCCAGCCCAGCGAGGACGTGAAGGAGCAACACGGCAGGAAAGTGGTTTTTACAGAATCACCAGGTTGGAAGAGACCCACCAGATCATAGAGTTCAACCATTCCTATCAAACACTAAACCAAGTCCCTCAAGACCTCATCCACCTGTCCCTTAAACACCTCCAGGGAAGGGGAATCAACCCCCTCCCTGGGCAGCCTAGTCCAATGCCCAGTGACCCTTTCTGGGAAAAACTTCCTCCTAATCTCCAGCCTAAATCTCCCCTGGTGGAGCTTGAGGCCATTCCCTCTCGTCCTGTCCCTTGGGAGAAGAGCCCAGCTCCCTCCTCTCTACAACCTCCTTTCAGGGAGTTGCAGAGAGTAATGAGGTCTCCCCTCAGCCTCCTCTTCTCCAGGAGAAACACCCCCAGATCTCTCAGTCGCTCCTCATAAGGCCTGTTCTCCAGCCCCTTCACCAGCTTCGTTGCTCTTCTCTGGACTCTCTCCAGAGCCTCAACATCCTTCTTGTGCTGAGGGGCCCACAACTGAACACAGGATTCAAGGAATGGCCTCACCAGTGCTGAGTCCAGAGGGAGAATCACCTCCCTGGCCCTGCTGGTCACACCGTTTCTGATCCAAGCCAGGATGCCCTTGGCCTTCTTGGCCACCTGGGCACACTGCTGGCTCATGGTCAGTCGCTGTCGACCAACACTCCCAGGTCCCTCTCCCTCCTGGCAGTTTTCCAGCCAGACTTCTCCCAGTCTGGAGCTCTGCTCAGGGTTGTTGTACCCTAAGTGCAGGATCTGCCATTTGGCTACCAGCTCCAGGCAGGTGTAAGTGTCACCTCCTCTTTTATTTGTTCTCTTCCTGGCTCCACACTGGAAGTTTGTTAGGTTAAGGTGGGCTTCCTGGACTCTCTCCCACTAATCAGCATCAACCTCTCAGCTTCTGCCGAGGCTGCTGCTCCCACAATGAAAATGCACACAGGCTCATGGGTCGGGTGCTTCTGCCAGCGCTGGGACCAGTCACTGTCCAGTTGGGCAAGCAAGGCTCTGACCACCTCCTCTTGGACTATGGGAGCCTCGTGATTCAGATGCAGCAACAATCCTCCAAGTGTCAAGCCAAAGGGTCTGCCAGGGGCTAACGAGCACAGACCACAGCACCAGCAGCTATTAAGTGCCCTAGTGTCCCTTGGGCCACCCACACAAGCTGTTTGTCCGAGCCCTGGGGCAGAGGGACGGGCAGAGCCAGGGCTGCTCTGCCAGAACGGCTGTTGGAGCTGCCACCTCCACCCCTGACAGGTGACGAGGCTGAGCACGAAGGGACAGAGACTCCCACATTACAGCAGATCGATAGACTCGTCAGCACTTCACATTAGCGGCCGACAGCCCCGAGTCCCCCAGGGGTTCTGCACTCCCACTTATCACTGCAGGGGAGAGCGGCTGCACCTACCGCCTGTGCTGCTGTCAGCACCTGCAGCCCTCAGCTTGGGGAAACAAGCATCACCTCCGTGTCCCAACCACACAACCCACTCGAGGTGAGGGACACGCGTCCCCGATACTGCAGAGAATCATAGAATCATAGAACAACCAGGTTGGAAGAGACCCATCGGATCAACAGTCCAACCATTCCTATCAAACACCAAACCATGTCCCTCAGCACCTCATCCACCTGCACCTTAAACACCTCCAGGGAAGGTGACTCAACCCCCTCCCTGGGCAGCCTGTTCCAATGCCCAGTGACCCTTTCCGTGAAAAACTTCCTCCTAATCTCCAGCCTAAATCTCCCCTGGTGGAGCTTGAGGCCATTCCCTCTTGTCCTGTCCCTTGGGAGAAGAGCCCAGCTCCCTCCTCTCCACAACCTCCTTTCAGGGAGTTGTAGAGAGTAATGAGGTCTCCTCTCAGCCTCCTCTTCTCCAGGATAAACCCCCCCAGCTCTCTCAGTCGCTCCTCATAAAACCTGTTCTCCAGCCCCTTCCCCAGCTTTGTGGCTCTTCTCTGGACTCGCTCCAGAGCCTCAACATCCTTCTTGTGCTGAGGGGCCCACAACTGAACACAGGATTCCCATCACCCATTCCCATCACCCATTCCCATCACCCATTCAAGGGGGATCAGCTGGTGGCTGCAAGGAGCATCCCAGGTTGGGCGTCTCGGCACAGCCCTCCCGACTGGCAGCCAGAGCCAGCGCTTCATCACGCAGCCCCAGCCGCCAGCAATTAGCTGCTGAGTAAATCGATGGGATATAATTGGACTATTAAGATCTCATTATCCTCCTGGCTCCGGCTGCCGCAGCCCACACTGCGCTGGTAGAGACCACAAACTGCAGCCACAGAAACTGCCTCCCAGCCCAGGCATCCCTGGTGGGTGCTGGGAACAGGGTGTGCGGAGCAGGGATGGTACAGCCAGAGGGGACGAGGCTGGCAGCAGCAGCAACCTGTATTCAGCACAGGAGGCAGCTTTGTGGCACAGTGAATCATAGAATCATAGAACAACCAGGTTGGAAGAGACCCATCGGATCATCGCGTCCAACCAGGTGAAGCTTTGCGCAAAGGCAGGGAGGTGTCCCTATAGGGGTCACAGGGAAAAGGAGGTCCAGGCATCCTCCTTCTTCCCCTACAGCAACCTGGCCCCTCCTGCCCTGCACAGGGCTCCTTGCTCCTGCACAGTGTGGGGAGTTTGGTCACTGTGTGCACTTTAACACTTGCCTCTAGCCCAGACTCATGTCCCCATGATCCAAGTCACACAGGACACACAGCCCTGGGGTCCCCTCCCCTTTACGGGTCACGTACCCATCATGTTTGTCACCTGCTTAGGCGCCACTCGAGGGGCTGGCGTGATTCCTGGCCACGGGATGGTCCTGCTGAAGGGACCAGAGTCTCTCTTGGCAGGCAGGGTGACACTCCAGGTCACATCCACCGAGGTCCAAACAACAATAAATAATCCCTTCCTTTAGTAGAGCTGCCCCCATCCCCACCTGTTTCCTGCAGTAGTTATTCCTTTGTATCTCAGCCCAGTGAACGCGATAGATCAGAACTCATCCTTGCCAGGCTCATACACGCAAGGACAAAGAATCTTTTGCTGGAGCAAAGCAACTCACTGCTGGACATCGCGATGTCGTGCTGAGCATCTCAGGCTACAGACCTCAGCGACATGAGCCAAAGCAACAAATTCTGCCTGTTCTGTACACACACACAGCAAAGAGTGAGTGCTGCCAGGCTGGGGAGCAAAGCTTCATTCCCAAAGTGCTGTGCTGGCCTCAGGCTCCAGCCCCTTCCCTCCCGGGAGACTCGGATGCTTCTCAAAACATCAGAGCTGGAGAGGTTTGCTGCTTGGACAGCCGAGCAGATCATCTGTGAAGTGCAACAGATGCTGATGGCAACAGCGAGTGAGAAGAGCCCCAGCACAGCGGAGCTGATTTAGCAAAACATTTCAGGGCACACATAAATCTCAGCGACTTCAAAGGGTCACCACTGACCACTCCAGAGAAGAGCGATGAGGCTGGTGAAGGGGCTGGAGAACAGACCCTATGAGGAGCAGCTGAGAAAGCTGGGGGTGTTTATCCTGGAGAAGAGGAGGCTGAGAGGAGACCTCATTGTTCTCTACAACTCCCTGAAAGAGGTTGTGGAGAGGAGGGAGCTGGGCTCTTCTCCCAAGGGACAGGGGACAGGACGAGAGGGAATGGCCTCAAGCTCCACCAGGGGAGATTTAGGCTGGAGATTAGGAGGAAGTTTTTCACACAGAGGGTCATTGGGCATTGGAATAGGCTGCCCAGGGAGGTGGTTGATTCCCCTTCCCTGGAGGTGTTTAAGGGATGGGTGGATGAGGTCCTGAGGGACATGTGCTAGTGTTTGATAGGAATGGTTGGACTCGATGATCCAGTGGGTCTCTTCCAGTCTGGCTGTTCTATGATTCTATGATGGTTGGGACAAGGTGAGCCCCTTCCCACCCCTGCACATAAGGCCCTGCTGGGTGCCGGTTGTGCCGGGAGCAGTGCCAGGTTCCAGCCCTGGAAGCCTTTCAACCCCCAACACACGGCGTGTGCTCCAGTAGCTCCCAAGAAGACACCTCAACTCCATGCAGCAACACTCATCCAAGGTGTAAATGAAAAAGCAAATAGCTCTCCTGGCAAACCAGCCTGGAGCCCTGTGGGGAGCAGGCGGTGGCTCTCGTTAGCAGGCTCATCCCCTGGGTTTGTGGCACTACTGAGCTCAGAGCTAATTGACTCCCGGGCTCTAAGGCTTTTAATTGCTAATAAGTGTGAAGCCAGCCCTGCTGCCCTCCTGGATTCCTCCAAGGTGAGAATGAGGCTGAGCCAAGCTGAGAATTGCGTCCCGGCTCTCCCAGATCTGATGTAGGCTGGTGAGCCAAGAATCAGAGAATCATAGAACAACCAGGTTGGAAGAGACCCATCGGATCATTGAGTCCAACCATTCCTACCAAACACTAAACCAAGTCCCTCAGCACCTCGTCCACCTCCAGGGAAGGGGAATCAACCCCCTCCCTGGGCAGCCTATTCCAATGCCCAATGACCCTTTCTGTGAAAATCTTCCTCCTAATCTCCAGCCTAAATCTCCCCTGGTGGAGCTTGAGGCCATTCCCTCTTGTCCTGTCCCCTGTCCCTTGGGAGAAGAGCCCAGCTCCCTCCTCTCCACAACCGATGGGTCTCTTCCAACCTGGTTGTTCTATGCTTCTATGATTCTATAAAGGCTCATGAGCATCACACAGCTCATGGGAAACCATTAGAAGAAAACACACGCACCAGAAGCAACTCACCTCCACACCTCTCTCCCATGCTACCCTCTTCCATTTAAAACTCAGCTCAAGCCCAGCTGGTATTAGAATCATAGAACAACCAGGTTGGAAGGGACCCATCGGATCATCGAGTCCAACCATTCCCATCAAACACTAAACCAAGTCCCTCAAGACCTCAGCTACTTGTGCCTTAAACCCCTCCAGGGAAGGGAAATCAACCCCCTCCCTGGGCAGCCTATTCCAATGCCCAATGACCCTCTGTGTGAAAAACTTCCTCCTAATCTCCAGCCTAAATCTCCCCTGGTGGAGCTTGAGGCCATTTTCTCTTGGTCCTGTCCCCTGTCCCTTGGGAGAAGAGCTCGGCTCTTCTTTGCAGCAGGGATTCTGGCTAAGGGAAGAGCAAAGGTGCATCCAGGGAGAGGTGAGGGGACTCTGCACCCTGCCCAGCTCCAGCCGCCAGATCCACTGGTGGTGAAACCAGCCTCCAGCATCACTGCTCATCTCCTGCTCTAGGGCCCAAGGAGAGGAGCCACTAAGGCTGATTATTCCTGCCAGAGCAGGCCTGGCAGGTTTATTTTTAACAGCTCTGATTGAAGCTGGTTTCCTGCTGACATTCACACTCCTTCATCATTATCGGTTCCCCAGCTTCAAACCGCCAGGATTAAAGAGGGGGGATGAAATCTCCCGAGCGGTGGGGTCCTGGCTGCAAACCCCACAGAGGAGTAAAGACCCTCACAGGCACAACTGAGCCGATAACAGCCCCTTCGGAAGGAGGCGGGGGGTGGCCAGGGAGCCCCATCTGACAGCAGAGGCATCTCGGGCTGGGACCCCATGGCTGGATGCAGCAGGAGACATTTCGGGGCAGCCTGGGGAGGGACAGGTGCCACCTGTCTCTGGCATCGGTGCTAGGACACGGCCGCATGGCTGCTTTAGCTGCTGCTGCCCCAGAGACACACAAGCTCCTGGGGGTGATCCTGCTGGCACCATCTCCAGGTGTTGCTACCCCAGCCCATGGTCCCAAGCTCCCAGGGATGGGCACAGGGCCCCCCAAGCTCCCAGGGATGGGCACAGGGCTCCCCAAGCTCCCAGGGATGGGCACAGGGCAAGGCTTGGACCCCCAAGCTCCCAGGGATAGGCACAGGGCCCCCCAAGCTCCCAGGGATGGGCACAGGGCTCCCCAAGCTCCCAGGGATGGGCACAGGGCTCCCCAAGCTCCCAGGGATGGGCACAGGGCTCCCCAAGCTCCCAGGGATGGGCACAGGGCCCCCCAAGCTCCCAGGGATGGGCACAGGGCTCCCCAAGCTCCCAGGGATGGGCACAGGGCAAGGCTTGGACCCCCAAGCTCCCAGGGATAGGCACAGGGCCCCCCAAGCTCCCAGGGATGGGCACAGGGCTCCCCAAGCTCCCAGGGATGGGCACAGGGCAGGGCTTGGACCCCCAGAGCAGTTCTCTCAGAACTGGGGGACAAGCAGGGGCTGTAGGGCACAGCCTGACCCTCACTCTCCTTCCCTCACTGCCATAAACCTTTCTTTTCAAGGCAACGAGGAGCCAGTAGCACAACTCCCAGCACGGCCAGTGCCAAGCGCTCAGATCTGAAAACATCTCCTTTCCCCCCCCGCCCCAAGAAACAGTCAAATTCCAACACGTGAGGGCTAAAAATACACCTCAGTCTGCCAAGGACTCTGCCTGCTCTTACATCTCTCAAACGATTCATATTTTGTCAGATCCCAGCTCAGTGTCGAGACTAAAAATAGTGGGTTTGGGAGACAAGGAAACGTCTGAGCCCCGTGGGAGGTGGCTGGAGCTCTCCTGACCATGGTGGGATGTATCCTTCCCAGCCAAGATGGGGCTGGGCACGGTCCCTGCCACAGGGAACAGCAGCTCTGAATGGATACACATCCCTCCGAGGCCAGAAAACCTACATCATCCCAGAGCAGCTCCTAACCAGGTTGGGTGCATGGGAATTGCCTCCAGCTTTTGCACAAATTGATTATCTTCACGGGTATGAAATTGCCAATGACTAATTAGCCCTGTTGCCGACTAATACGGCAAAATCTGCCTCCTAATTAAACATGATGGGGATTTAAAGGCATTTCTGATAACGTATTAGATATGCTGCGTTTTAGAGATATAGTGGAAATGATAGAATCATAGAACAACCAGGTTGGAGAGACCCATTGGATCCCACACTGAAATCCTGACCATGAACAACGCAGAGTCCTGTCTGGACAGAAATCCAGGATGTCTTGTCATGTAAATTGGGAGAAGAGCCCATTCTCCTGGCAAAGTTGTGGGGTTTTGACCAAGGGTTGAAGTGTTGATAGGAATGGTTGGACTCGATGATCCGATGGGTCTCTTCCAACCTGGTTGTTCTATGTTCTATGATTCTATGTTCTAAAATTCCCAGAACACAAAGAAGGCAGCCCAGAAATTCCTCTGCTTCGCCACCCCCACGAGTCCCCCTAGCCCCACAGCCAAGGCGGCGAGAGGGCTCCTGCTTAGCTGAGTAAACATTAATGCAAATCGTCAGTGCCTGGAGATGAGATCCTGGCACCACAGCTCACGAGGAAGCAGGCGCTTTTCCCTATTATCAGCCCATCCACCCACCGAGGAGGGAGGCAAGAGCGAGGAGCTGCTCAGTGCCAGAAGAAAGGAGCTCCGAGAGCCAATTTCCATCTGACTGCAGCGCATTTGATGTCTTGTGAAGTCGAGTTCACACGCACTGTCTCGCCTCTGCCTTGCACGGGGAAGGGGTGAGAGCCTTAGAATCATAAAATCATAGAATCACCAGGTTGGAAGAGACCCACCGGATCATCCAGTCCAACCATTCCTATCAAACACTAACCCATGTCCCTCAGCACCTCATCCACCTTAAACACCTCCAGGGAAGGGGAATCAACCCCCTCCATGGGCAGCCTATTCCAATGCCCAATGACCCTCTGTGTGAAAAACTTCCTCCTCATCTCCAGCCTAAATCTCCCCTGGTGGAGCTTGAGGCCATTCCCTCTTGTCCTGTCCCCTGTCCCTTGGGAGAAGAGCCCAGCTCCCTCCTCTCCACAACCTCCTTTCAGGTAGTTGGAGAGAGTAATGAGGTCTCCCCTCAGCCTCCTCTTCTCTAGGCTAAAGCCCCCCAGCTCTCTCAGCCATTCCCCATCGGGCCTGTTCTCCAGCCCCTTCACCAGCTTCGTTGCTCTTCTCTGGACTCTCTCCAGAGCCTCAACATCCTTCTTGTGCTGAGGGGCCCACAACTGAACACAGGATTCAAGGAGCAGCCTCACCAGTGCTGAGTCCAGAGGGAGAATCACCTCCCTGGCCCTGCTGGTCACACCATTTCTGATCCAAGCCAAGATGCCATTGGCCTTCTTGGCCACCTGGGCACACTGCTGGCTCATGGTCAGTCACTGTCGACCAACCCCCCCAGGTCCCTCTCCTCCTGGCAGTTTTCCAGCCAGGCTTCTCCCAGTCTGTAGCTCTGCATAGGGTTGTTGTGCCCCAAGTGCAGGAGGCGGCATTTGACTGTGTTAAACCTCATCCCATTGGACTCAGCCCATGGATCCAGCCTGTTTAGGTCCCTTTGCAGAGCCTCCCGACCCTCCAGCAGATCCACACTTGCACACAGCTCAGTGTCATCTGCAAACTTGCTCAGGGTACCCTCAATGCACACTAACCCCACAGCTCTCCTGCTCAGGCTCTCCCTCAGCAAAACAGAGTAGGGCAGAGTGTCTGAGTACATCAAAGTCAGGCTTTGAACCGGCTCAAAGAGGCACCATGATTTTTATCAGGCTGCCCACGCCGCTGACGGCGAGATCCCCCTGAGCCATCTGCAACCTCCCACACTCCATCCCAGAGCCTTGAAAACGCAGCCAAAGCCCAGGCAGGCCCAGGGGCTCGTCAGGCAGGCCCAGGGGCTCTTCAGGACAGGCTCTCACTCCCCGTAGCTCAGGGGACAGATGTGCTGATCGGCTCTGCTCAGATCCATGCTTTGCAGGGGCTCAGCAGCCTCAGGGGGAGGCTTTTTCCAGGGGCAGATTAGGGCACGGGGACCACATGCATCGATGGCCATAAAGCCGAAGACCGAGGACCACTCTCCCTCCTCCAGCCTCTGGAGACCTCCTGAGCCCCTCAACCCTGCCAGTTGAAAGGCTCTCCCACGCGAAACCCCATCTGGTCGCTGGAGCCACCATGTCTGCGATCCCGGGCGATACCTGCCCCACCAGGGCACCGCCGGGTGGGCAGAGACACAACATCCCCCTCACCCCCGCGACCCGCAGGCAGCTGCCTGAGCGAGCAGCCCCGAGCTCACGCAGGGCCGGGGAAAGAGGGCAGCTGCTCGCCTCCCCCGGGGAAGGCAGTCAGGAGGGGACAGGCGCCAACCAGACCCAGGCCAAGGGTGCACGAAGCCATCAGGGTCAGCTGGTGGACGGACCCAGCAGGACGTGGGTCCCACCGCCCACTTCACCCCTAGAGAGGAGAAGGGGGTTTGCGGCGGCGCTCGTCCCGTCAGGTTGCTCTGCCCCTCATTATTTTTTCACCGCAAGAACTATCTTATGTCTTATCAATAATTCACAGGTACAAACGATAACGCTCTTCGTCACGGTCCGGGAGCCACATGTTGGCGGCGAGGGGGAAGGGGCCGCTTGCCATCGCTATTGTTAGTGCTGCGGAGTTGCAGGGAAGGATAAATATTTAACACTGCGTCTCCGAGCAAACCTCCATGACCGAGAGCTGAACATGGGTTTTACACAGAGCTGCTCCTGCCCTTGAGAGGGCCATTAGCATGTTAAAAGCCATCAGAAGAGGGATGGTGGAAGGGATCTGCCAGCCAGACCCCATTTTCCTGCTGCCAGGCACATGGCCACCTCCACCCTGCCCAACTTGCCCCTTTTGGAGCACGAAGGCCGGTGAGGAGCGTCCGCACGGGGCAGGAGGCAGAGCATGGGGCACCTGGGGGTGTCCTGGGGTTGGTGGGTGGCCAGTGCGGCTCATTGTGCAGGGAATTACAAAGGGACACAAAGAGCCACACACCACATTTTGTGTGAGCTTCCTCTCCGGGGCTGCCCAGCCCTTTCTTTCGCCGTGTTGAGGGTGAGCTCTCTGTGTAAATCCCTGGGGCGCAGGGGGAGAAGAGGAGGTGTCTTTGTGAAAGAGGCTGGGAAGAAAAAAAAAAAAAAGAAGCAGAAGCACAAAACGCGGTCCCGGCAGTGGCAGAGTATGAGTTGAGGAGCACAAAGATTCCCAGAGCGTGTAAAGACATTTGGACAACTGGGGGATCAGGGGTCGGCAGAGCTGAGAGGGGATCCAGGCATCTGCACATCCCACACATGGGAGACACCGAGAGCTCTCTGCTCACTCTGACATCTTCCCCCTGAGGAGCACTGAGAGGGTGGCACCTTCCCAGAGCCACGTCCACAGCCACCTTGTGCTTTCTCGTTGTCCCAGGCACATGTTCAGGGAGTCAGGAGCAAGAAATATCATAGAATCATAGAACAACCAGGTTGGAAGAGACACATCGGATCATCCAGTCCAACCATTCCTGTCAAACACTAACCCATGTCCCTCAGCACCTCGTCTACCTGTCCCTTAAACACCTCCAGGGAAGGGGAATCAACCACCTCCCTGGGCAGCCTATTCCAATGCCCAATGACCCTCTGTGTGAAAAACTTCCTCCTAATCTCCAGCCTAAATCTCCCCTGGTGGAGCTTGAGGCCATTCCCTCTCGTCCTGTCCCCTGTCCCTTGGGAGAAGAGCCCAGCTCCCTCCTCTCCACAACCTCCTCTCAGGTAGTTGCAGAGAGTAATGAGGTCTCCTCTCAGCCTCCTCTTCTCCAGGAGAAACACCCCCAGTTCTCTCAGCTGCTCCTCATAGGGCCTGTTCTCCAGCCCCTTCCCCAGCTTTGTTGCTCTTCTCTGGACTCGCTCCAGAGCCTCAACATCCTTCTTGTGCTGAGGGGCCCACAACTGAACACAGGATTCAAGGAGCAGCCTCCCCAGTGCTGAGTCCAGAGGGAGAATCACCTCCCTGGCCCTGCTGGTCACACCATTTCTGATCCAAGCCAAGATGCCATTGGCCTTCTTGGCCCCCTGGGCACACTGCTGCCTCATGGTCAGTCCCTGTCGACCAACCCCCCCAGGTTCCTCTCCTCCTGCCAGTTTTCCAGCCAGACTTCTCCCAGTCTGGAGCTCTGCATAGGGTTGTTGTGCCCCAAGTGCAGGATGCGGCATTTGACCCTGTTAAACCTCATCCCATTGGACTCTGCCCGGCGCTCCAGCCTGTTTAGGTTGTATCCCACAGCCTGAACAATCAAGAGCTCCTTGCTTTGGCCTCTCTGCCACAGTCACCACCATCTCCCTACAGAGGGAGGGGAACAAGGGAGGAGCAGATCCCATCTAGCTCTGCGGAGATGTAAGTATTGGAGGAAGAGCAGTTGTGGCAGGTGAAGAAGTGATGTGGGGGAGAGACCAACCACCACCACTATTTGCCTTCTGAACTCGGAGCCAGAGCCCTGGCAAGCTCGGCCAGCACCTAACCAGCCAAGGTGGTTTGTAGCTCAATAATCTGAGGCCAGGACCTTGATTGAATCATAGAATCACCAGGTTGGAAGAGACCCACTGGATCATTGAGTCCAACCGTTCCTATCGAACACTAACCCATGTCCATCGCCCAGAAGGGGACACATAATCACTAGGAGCAGCCCAGATGCAGAACCATCCCTGGGATTTCTGCTCCAACCGTGTCCCTTCCTATTTTCACCATCAGGGAAAGAAGCACAGTTCCCTTTGCAAGCTCCAAGGACACCCAGTCCACCTCTTCCCAGCTGAGTGTTCAATGCTTAACCGCTCTCTGTAGTGAAAAAAAGCCAAATTTATTTCTAATCTGAATTTCTCTTGTTTCAGCCTCCAGCTATTGAATGATTTTATGCTTTTTCTCTTTTTTCTTTTTCACAAAATTAATGAGGTACCTGCCACCAGGCTTCTCCCCATGCAGTTACGCAGAGACGGGGATGGAATCCCCTCCCAGCCTCCTCCTGCACACACGAAACAGCCTGAGCTTCTTAATTCTCTTCACTGTTAGGCAGGTTTCCAGACAACCAATTATTCTGTGCTTCCTCTCTGAGCACTTTCTAATTTCCCAACATCTCTCTAAAGAAAGATGCAGAAATGGTGCTTCGGAGAGGCCTCCCTGCTGCGACTCCCCCAGCACCCAGGACCCCCAGAGCTGCTCTGCTCATCCATCACTCCCCAAGCTGCATCCCAGGCTGCTGCGACGGCTGCTAAGTCCTTTTCAGTGTAGCTGCCTCCCCAGACGCTGTTCACCGCCTTGTAGCTGTGACCTACATTTGTTGTTCCCCGGCTGTGTGACCTTGCACGAGGATGTTTTCCAGCTCGAGCGTTTCAGGCAGAGCATCCCCCTGGACCGGTATCCCACCAGCCCTGCTCCTCTCACCCACCAACTCGCTCTTCCTTCCAAACCAAGTTCTGTGATGCTGCAGGTGGCTTTTTTCCCCAGCTTCATCCCCAGCCCGGATCACCACACGGTCTTGGCTAGAGCAGGGCAAGAGGAGGAGAGCCCAGGAGATTGGGGGAATGGTGGCAAAAGTTTATATTGCTGCTGGAGCTCCAAAGAAAACCCCAGCTCAGCAGCTCATCGGCACCAAGAATCATAGAATCATAGGACAACCAGGTTGGAAGGGACCCATCGGATCTTCTAGTCCAACCATTCCTATCAAACACTAACCCATGTCCCTCAAGACCTCATCCACCCGTCCCTTAAACACCTCCAGGGAAGGGGAATCAACCACCTCCCTGGGCAGCCTATTCCAATGCCCAATGACCCTTTCCGTGAAAAACTTCCTCCTAATCTCCAGCCTAAATCTCCCCTGGTGGAGCTTGAGGCCATTCCCTCTCGTCCTGTCCCCTGTCCCTTGGGAGAAGAGCCCAGCTCCCTCCTCTCCCCAACCTCCCTTCAGGTAGTTGTAAAGAGTAATGAGGTCTCCTCTCAGCCTCCTCTTCTCCAGGATAAACACCCCCAGCTCTCTCAGACGCTCCTCATAGGGCCTGTTCTCCAGCCCCTTCACCAGCCTCGTTGCTCTTCTCTGGACTCACTCCAGAGCCTCAACATCCTTCTTGTGCTGAGGGGCCCACAACTGAACACAGGATTCAAGGAGCAGCCTCACCAGTGCTGAGTCCAGAGGGAGAATCACCTCCCTGGCCCTGCTGCTCACACCATTTCTGATCCAAGCCAGGATGCCCTTGGCCTTCTTGGCCCCCTGGGCACACTGCTGGCTCATGGTCAGTCGCTGTCGACCAACCCCCCCAGGTCCCTCTCCTCCAGGCAGTTTTCCAGCCAGACTTCTCCCAGTCTGGAGCTCTGCATAGGGTTGTTGTGCCCCAAGTGCAGGACCCACCATTTGGCCGTGTTAAACCTCATCCCATTGGACACTGCACTGGAGCATATTGTCAGAAATGCCACACTGATTTTTGCAGAATATTAATGTTTTCATTGCAATATCCTCCAGGCAAGAGTAAAATGACTTGCAAGAAGTCTCAGTGTATCATGTCAGCACAGTTTCTACTTATCAACCCAATTTGTCAGCTCGTCAAAAAAAAAAAAATGATATCGGGTTTGTTTGACGAGAGCAATTTTCCATGTGGATTGGCATTAATTATCCTTTAATTCCTCCCTGATTGCCGCCTGTATCATTATTGTAGTGGGGATCGGTGTCAGGCTGGAGGCAGAGCAGCCGCTGCTACCCGGGCGGAGGCGTCACCAGGATGCTCCATCGTCGCTCTCTGTGCCTCAGCCCGACCAGAGTTGTGGGAGATAACAACCTCCTGCGGGTAACTAACCCTCTCCAGGTGGCAAAGCAACCGACGCATGGGAAGGGTCACGATGCATGGAAAGCGTCACGTCCCTCCCAGTACAGCCCAGGTCTTGGCCAGGGGCAGTTGCTAAGAGACAAGATGAGGATGGAGAGAGAGAAGAAGGATTGTGAAGAGTGAGATTTGCTGTGCTTGGACACTGCTGGGGTCAGATCCTGCCCTGGGGAGCACGGTGCTTGCACAGGTCCCATGCTCCATTGGCCAAAACCACATGCGGGAGGAGCCCAGCTGAGGTGTGGAGGTTCCAGCAGCCGCCAGTGCTGGGTTTGTGCTGTCCATACCCTTCACATAGAATCATAGAACAACCAGGTTGGAAGGGACCCATCGGATCATCTAGTCCAACCATTCCTATCAAACACTAAACCAAGTCCCTCAAGACCTCATCCACCAGTCCCTTAAACACCTCCAGGGAAGGGGAATCAACCACCTCCCTGGGCAGCCTATTCCAATGCCCAATGACCCTTTCCGTGAAAAACTTCCTCCTAATCTCCAGCCTAAATCTCCCCTGGTGGAGCTTGAGGCCATTCCCTCTTGTCCTGTCCCTTGTCCCTTGGGAGAAGAGCCCAGCTCCCTCCTCTCCACAACCTCCTCTCAGGGAGTTGGAGAGAGTAATGAGGTCTCCTCTCAGCCTCCTCTTCTCCAGGATAAACACCCCCAGCTCTCTCAGCCGCTCCTCATAGGGCCTGTTCTCCAGCCCCTTCACCAGCTTCGTTGCTCTTCTCTGGACTCGCTCCAGAGCCTCAACATCCTTCTTGTGCTGAAGGGCCCACAACTGAACACAGGATTCAAGGAGCAACCTCACCAGTGCTGAGTCCAGAGGGAGAATCACCTCCCTGGCCCTGCTGGTCACACCATTTCTGATCCAAGCCAACTTGCCCTTGGCCTTCTTGGCCACCTAGGCACACTGCTGGCTCTTGGTCAGTCCCTGTCGACCAACACCCCCAGGTCCCTCTCCTCCTGGCAGTTTTCCAGCCAGACTTCTCCCAGTCTGTAGCTCTGCAGAGGGTTGTTGTGCCCCAAGTGCAGGACGCGGCATTTGGCCGTGTTAAACCTCATCCCATTGGACACTGCCCAGTGCTCCAGCCTGTTTAGGTCCCTTTGCAGCACCTAACAAGTGGGGTCCCACTTTGCAGAGCCGACAAGTGGGGTCCTCACGGCAGGGACCTTGCGCTACCTGGACGCAGAGTCAGACCTGTGCAACCTCCCCGGCCAGGGGTGGGGACCTGCCAGCCCCACAAGTGCCTTTCCTGCAAGAGGCAGCCGCTGGCCCCAGGAGAAGCCAATATTTGCTTTCTCTCCGGTTAACCCTGAGGCTGAGGAATGCAGGGTCACCACCTGCATGGCTCCCCAGAGAGGTGGAGGGAGAGGACATCCCCTTTCAGACATGCCGTTTATTTTCTCAATATTTGTGGAAGGAAACGAGAGCCGAGGGGAAACCCGCGGAGCGATGGATGGGCCAGGGGGGCTGGCTGAGCGTCGGTGTGTGTGGGAGGACAGCCAGAGCTCCCCAGCCACCCTGCCTGGACCCTCCTCAGCCTCCCCCTTCTCCTGCTGCCCTCGTGGACTGGGAATGCTGCCACGGGCCTCCTCTCCCGTGCCTCCCTTCATTCCCCGTCTCAGCCATCTGCTTGGATGCAGCCAGATGCACTGGAGCAAATGGCTGTGCTCACAAAAAGCCACCGCAGGGTGACATTCCCAGCAGCCAGACAGCTCACAGCTTGCATCCTGCTCTCAGCCATCTATAAAACCCAAAAGACTCGATGATCCGATGGGTCTCTTCCAACCTGGTTGCTCTGTGATTCTATGATTCTATTATTCTATGAAAAGCCATGAGGCTGCCCATGACCCTGCCAGTCCCTCCACTCCGTATCAGCCCTTTGCTCCTGAGTGCTTCACTTCACTTGGGAATTAAGAACTTCCAGCCCAGGCGCTGCCAGCAGGCTCCTGGCACCACAGAGCAGGTCTGGAGGAGAAATCTCTGGGGACAGGACAAGAGGGAATGGCCTCAAGCTCCACCAGGGGAGATTTAGGCTGGAGATTAGGAGGAAGTTTTTCCCAGAAAGGGTCATTGGGCATTGGAATAGGCTGCCCAGGGAGGGGGTTGATTCACCTTCCCTGGAGGTGTTTAAGGCACAAGTGGATGAGGTGCTGAGGGACATGGGTTAGTGTTTGATAGGAATGGTTGGACTCGATGATCCAATGGGTCTCTTCCAACCTGGTTGTTCTATGATTCTATGGTGTGGATGTGTGACTGAAAAAGTGCCCTGAGGTATCCTAGAGCCCAGGGCAAAAGCATCAAAAACTAAATATTATCATTGCTCACATTGCAACGAAGGCTGCTGAGCAGAACCCACCACTCCGGCAGTGCTGCTGTGGCATCAGCTAACACCAGAGCTCCAAAAGCCGGACTGGCACACGGTGGTTGTCCCATGCCTGTGTCCCCAGTGCCCCCAGGGCTTGGAGCTGGGGGAGAGAGCAGCCTGATGCTTTCTGCCAGGGAAAGGGAAGGTGCCTCCTGCAGTGCCCTCCTGGGCACCCTGGGAGTGCTGGAAATCTGGGGCTGCCCCAGTAACCACAGGCACACACTGGGAGCAGCCGCTCTGGGAGGGAGGGGCAGGCAGCCACCACTCCAGCATCCCAGCTTCCAGCACTCAGCTCCTTGTCAGTGGCCCCTGGCTGGGGCTGGGGTTGCCGGGTGTGTTTCTCAGCCCGGGGATGCCCATCTGGAAGCCATTAGGCACCTCTAATCCCCCTCATCCATTCTGGTGCTGTCTGAGCTCCCCCCCTACCAACACACACAAACGCTGCCATTCAAGCAGCTAATTTAAACAAATTCTGCCCAGCCGCCACGTCCAGGGGTGATGAAAAAGCCAAACGAAGCAGCTCAAAGCCAAGGGTGGCTTGGGTAAAAAAAAAAAAAAAAAAGAATGAAAGAAAGAAAAGGAAAGAAAGAAAACCACTCAGCACGATGGGGCTGATGCTCAGAAAGACCAGCTGCATCCTCCCAGCCCAGGCAGCCCCAGTCCTCCCCTCTCGCAGGCAATAATCAGATACCGTGCGAGCTGTGTAATTGGATGGCAAAGGATAGAGAGAGACATCTTAAAGCTCGGGTCTAATCTCATTAACATCCGGCTGCGGGGAGGCTGTGAAATCGTAAGGATGCAGGAATGAGCAACACGCTGCGCCCATGGGGAAGGGAAGAAGTGAGCCGGAGCAGGGTGGAAATGCCAGGAGGGAGAAATGCCTCCAGTAGGACAGCGAGAGCTGGAAACGCCGCTGGAAACGCCGCCGAGGCCTGGGAAGGCAGCCAGCACCATCGCTTGCACCCACACACCCACAAACATAGATTCCTCCTCACTACATTGCCCTGACGATTAGTAATTAATCGCTCCAGTAGTAATTCTTGGGCAGCGATAGGCTGGCTGTGCAATGGAGAGGAGCCGCGATGGAGCATCCCTGGGGCGAAATTTTATAGGAATATTTTGATAGGAATGGTTGGACTAGAAGATCTGACGAGTCCCTTCCAACCTGGTTGTTCTATGATTCTATGAAATCCTGATATCACGTCCCAGCATCCCAACCCCACACCATGTGCGCACGGATGCGGCACCCACCGGTTTTCATAGAATCATAGAACAACCAGGTTGGAAAAGACCCATCGGATCATCGAGTCCGACCATTCCCATCAAACATTAACCCATGTCCCTCAGCACCTCATCCACCCGTCCCTTAAACACCTCCAGGGAAGGGGAATCAACCACCTCCCTGGGCAGCCTATTCCAATGCCCAATGACCCTCTGTGTGAAAAACTTCCTCCTAATCTCCAGCCTAAATCTCCCCTGGTGGAGCTTGAGGCCATTCCCTCTTGTCCTGTCCCCTGTCCCTTGGGAGAAGAGCCCAGCTCCCTCCTCTCCACAACCTCCCTTCAGGCAGTTGTAGAGAGTAGCGAGGTCAGCCATGAGAGTAATGAGAACAACCAGGTTGGAAGAGACCCATCTCATCATCGAGTCCAACCATTCCCATCAAACAAAATTGTGCATTCCCACCGTTCCTGCTGCAAAACGTGCAGCTGCCACTTTTGCCAGGTAGGTGCTGGCGGGTGACAAGCAGGATCACTGGCCCCTGGGCAAACACCCTTGTGTCGGGGTCACCCATGTCCCCAGGCCCCTGTTGCCCAGGCGACCCACAAGCCTTCGGTAGCGCCGGCCAACAGCCCCTGGGAAAAGGCATCCCAGCCCAGGAGGGAGGGAGGGGGACGAGGCACCCACCCACCTGTGGGGCTAAGAGCAGGACAAAAGCCCCTTTGAGTGCCACAGTGGGGAGAGGGAGGCAGGGGGGATGCAGGGCCAGGACTCCTGGTCTCCTTCCCACTTCTGCCACAGAATCATAGAATCATAGAACAACCAGGTTGGAAGAGACCCATCGCATCATCGAGTCCAACCATTCCTATCAAAGAGTCTGGGGACAGAGGACTTCCCAGCCCCAGAGTAAGAAGCACTCTTGGGGAGCTGTTCCTGCACTTTCCACATATAATAATGTGTCCATGCAATGGGGCTAACACCTCTCACTCCTCCTCCGAAGAATCCCAGAATTATCACTTCCAAAACACTCAAGAGAACGGTTGAGCACTTCCCAGCTACACCTACCAGAGAAAGCTCAGCCTCAGGGCCTGGAAAAATTCTGAGTTTATTTCTTTCCAAGCAGCTCTGCCCCAAACACCACCCCAAGACGGGGAGAAGCAGGGGGAGGGTGAGGAAACCATTTCAAACCATCCCTGACGTTTCCTGCCTTCTGGTTTACAGAAAACGAGGCGGCGAGAAGGCTTTGGTTACCAACAGCTCCCTCGGGAGCAGTAAAAATTAATCCAGCTTTTCCTGTCCTGAAGGGAAATACAGACACGAACGGGGACCGAAGCCTCCAGGGGCAAGAGGGGGTGCGACAAGCATGGAGAGGCCGGGGGAGCAGCCAGTGGGACCCCCTCATCCATATGCCGCTCAGCTATTATCATCCCAGGCTTATCCTCACTCAACCAGCGTCTCGCTGGTTGAGTGAGGATAAGCCTGGGATGATAATAGAATCATAGAACATAGAATCATAGAACAACCAGGTTGGAAGAGACCCATCGGATCATCCAGTCCAACCATTCCTATCAAACACTAACCCATGTCCCTCAAGACCTCATCCACCTGTGCCTTAAACACCTCCAGGGAAGGGGAATCAACCACCTCCCTGGGCAGCCTGTTCCAATGCCCAATGACCCTTTCTGGGAAAAACTTTCTCCTAATCTCCAGCCTAAATCTCCCCTGGTGGAGCTTGAGGCCATTCCCTCTTGTCCTGTCCCCTGTCCCTTGGGAGAAGAGCCCAGCTCCCTCCTCTCCACAACCTCCTTTCAGGTAGTTGCAGAGAGCACCGAGGTCTCCCCTCAGCCTCCTCTTGTCCTGGTGCCATGTGAAAGGGGAAGAGGGCTGGAACCTGCACCTCACTGCAGACCCAGACTTTATTGACGATACAAAAGCTGAACACAGACCTGCAGCCACCGCAACACCAAAGCAGCTCCCACTGGGGTTGGTGGCTGGAGGAGGGAGCCCCCGGAGCAGGGCCCAGCCCTGGGCATTGCCAGACGAATCTTGGAAACGGCTCAACACCTAGAAATCCGGAGGCAGCCGTGGGTCAGGAGAACAACAGGGCGCACGGAGGGAGGGGGCAGATTATCTCCAAGCAGCCGGCGGGCAATGCCCGCTCTTGGCAGCCCCGGCTCACCCGCATGATAATGGCACAGAACAGAGCCGGGGCCCAGCGCATCCCTGAGCAGGGTCTGCGCCATCGCCCTGGGTGAGGGGACCCCAGGCTGGCAGTGAGCGGGGAAGGCGGCAGGTCGGGGCAGGGCAGTGCCCCCCAACCCTGCCCCTCCTGTGCCCACAGGGACTGTGAGTCCGGTCCCAAAAACCTTATGGAAGCACTTAAAAATGAAAAGGTCTTAAGAAAGTGTTTAATTCGCGAGGCTTTGAGGCTTTGGCTGCATTCAGGATCCCCCAGGGAGTCTTTTTGGGGCCTCAAAAAAAAAAAAAAAAAAGAAAAAAAAAAAGCTGAGGTCTGTGGCACATTAACGATGGAAGAAGAAGAAGGGGGAGAGCAAGCAGGCTCCTCGCACAAGAGTGCTGCTCCCAGCAGGAACAGCCAGCACAGACACCTAGAGATATCATAGAATCATAGAACAACCAGGTCGGAAGAGACCCATCGGATCATTGAGTCCAACCATTCCTACTACAATATATTCTAAAAGCAGGAGAAAAAAAGCCATTGAAAAAAAAAAAAAAAAAACCAACAAAAAGATGTTCCCATAAGGATGCTGTCCCACGGACACCACAGCATGAGGGAAGGTCCCACACAGGCCCCAAGTGCGAGGGTGGCAGCCCCAGCCCCACGTGCGAGGGTGGCAGCCCCAGCCCCACGTGCGAGGGTGGCAGCCCCAGCCCCACGTGCGAGGGTGGCAGCCCCTCGCCGCCCGCCTGGCATCACCCTCCCCTGGGTAACCTCCCCACCTATTAGTGGCGCATTTGTTACCCTGAGTTTCCTTAGAGCTGTCACCAGCCACACTGACTCTTTGTTCTTGGGACCTGCAGCGAGGCCTCCCTTCCCCCTCCGCGTCCCCCCAGCTGGTGGGGGAGCCTGGCCGCCCGCACAACCTGCCACCGGGGTAAACACGCTCCCCCCCCCTCCTGATTGGTATTCGGGGGGACGCATCCCAGCCTGGCCAGACCTGCTCCCTCCTCGACAGAAGAGGCTTTGTTGGGGAGAGCAAAGGGGGATGGCACCCGGAGTCAAGGGGACACGGAGACAGCAGCGAGGAGGATGCTGCTAGAATCATAGAATCATAGAACAACCAGGTTGGAAGAGACCCACTGGATCATCGAGTCCAACCATTCCTATCAAACACTAACCCATGTCCCTCAGAACCTCGTCCATCCATCCCTTAAACCCTCCAGAGAAGGTGAATCAACCCCCTTCCTGGGCAGCCTCTACCAGTGCCCAATGACCTTTTCTGGGAAAATTTTTTTCCTAATGTCCATCCTGAACCTCCCCTGGTGGAGCTTGAGGCCATTCTCTCTCATCCTGTCCCTTGACAGAAGATCCCAGCTCCCTCCTCTCCACATACTCCTCTCAGGGAGTTGGAGAGGGCAATGAGGTCTCCTCTCAGCCTCCTCTTCTCCAGGATAAACACCCCCAGCTCTCTGAGCCGCTCTTCTGTTCTCCTGATCTCCAGCCCCTCTTGGAGAGGAGACCTGGGATGGAGATGCAGGATGCTGTGGGAGCGCAAGCTGGGAGTGAGGTTTGCTCCAAGGGGAGCTGCTCTCTGCTCTAACTTTGGATTTTGGCTCTTGGATTCCAAACCTCTGCACACATCTGTGCAAAGAGCAAAGCGGACAAGGTGCACACGTCGCAGGGGGATGGAAACACAGCCCTGTGCCCACTGGTCTCTTCCCACACAGCACCTGCAGGTTCCCAAGCACACGCCGAGCACAGCGGCTGCAGCATGAGCACAAAAACTCGCTGGAGGTACCAGACCTCAGCCAAACCCGACAGAAGCGGCTGTGGGAGGACAGGGTGGGTGTCTGGCACCAGAGAGCAGCCGTGCAGCCAGTGCCAACTCCCCACAGCAGGATTTCCAGGGAGCCAACACGCTGCCAGGTACCCAAAACCCTTTCCACGTCGAAACCAGGGCTCAGGCAGGTGAATCCCCCTGGGCTGGGAGGGGAGCGGAGCCGCAGCAGCCAAGTTGCCCTCGGCAAGCATCCCCCTGCACCTCCACTGTCATAAAATCATAGAACAACCAGGTCGGAAAGGACCCATTGGATCTTCTAGTCCAACCATTCCTATCAAACACTAAACCATGTCCCTCAGGACCTCATCCACCCGTCCCTTAAACACCTCCAGGGAAGGGGAATCAACCACCTCCCTGGGCAGCCTGTTCCAATGCCCAATGACCCTCTGTGTGAAAAACTTCCCCCTAATCTCCAGCCTAAATCTCCCCTGGTGGAGCTTGAGGCCATTAAGGCTTGAGGCGACAGGCTTGAGGCCTGTCACCTGGCAGCAGGACAGCAGCCACCACAGGGGCTCAGGAACGCTCCTCTGTGCAGCCACCGCTGAACACGCAGCTCTGTTCTGCTCTATCTCCATAATTCCCTTCCCTATCCGGGGGTTTTCCCAGTGCAGTGCCAAGAAGAACGGTCACTGGTACAGTCTGGCAAGCAACACCTCCCACGCGCAGCCAGCCTCATCCAAGCAGGGCCTGGTTTGTTATTCCTTTCTCCGACAGCTCCTTTTTCACTTGTCACCCTGTTTTGCTACTACTCAGCTCACAGCTTCCTCCCTCTCCTTCTCGAGGGATGAAATTTGCATTTTCTCAAGTTGTTTAGCACCACTCCCTTTTTCTCTCCGTGTTCATCTAGAGGCAGTAAGGGTTGGGTTTGGCCAGACGCAAGGATGGTGAAAGGAAGCTGCTCGGAATCTTGCTGGAATACAATCCCTTCCTTCAGGGCGGCACACCCAACCGCACATGCTGCAGAGCTCAGAACTACCTCATCACACGGATTTTTCAATACCTCTGGTCCAGAGCAGGTCTGGATCAGCCCTCGGTCTCTGTCTCAACTCCCAGACAGAAGTAAGCGCAGAGCATCACTACTCAGCAAGCTCTGGCTGCAGGAGGAGAGCATCCCAGGGCATGAGAGTCAGAGAATCATAGAGCAACCAGGTTGGAAGAGACCCATCGGATCATCGAGTCCAACCATTCCTATCAAACACTAACCCATGTCCCTCAGCACCTCATCCACCCGTCCCTTAAACACCTCCAGGGAAGGGGAATCAACCACCTCCCTGGGCAGCCTGTTCCAATGACCAATGACCCTCTGTGTGAAAAACTTCCTCCTAATCTCCAGCCTAAATCTCCCCTGGTGGAGCTTGAGGCCATTCCCTCTTGTCCTGTCCCCTGTCCCTTGGCAGAAGAGCCCAGCTCCCTCCTCTCCACAACCTCCTTTCAGGGAGTTGCAGAGAGTAACGAGGTCTCCTCTCAGCCTCCTCTTCTCCAGGATAAACACCCCCAGCTCTCTCAGACGCTCCTCATAGGGCCTGTTCTCCAGCCCCTTCACCAGCTTCGTTGCTCTTCTCTGGACTTGCTTCAGAGCCTCAACATCCTTCTTGTGCTGAGGGGCCCACAACTCAACACAGGATTCAAGGAGCAGCCTCACCAGTGCTGAGTCCAGAGGGAGAATCACCTCCCTGGCCCTGCTGCTCACACCATTTCTGATCCAAGCCAGGATGCCATTGGCCTTCTTGGCCCCCTGGGCACACTGCTGGCTCATGGTCAGTCGCTGTCGACCAACACCCCCAGGTCCCTCTCCTCCTGGCAGTTTTCCAGCCAGACTTCTCCCAGTCTGTAGCTCTGCTCAGGGTTGTTGTGCCCCAAGTGCAGTCCCACCAGCTCCTGCAGGATTTCTCGTGTCCCTGCTCCAAGAGCCTCTGTTCCTGATGGAGATGTTAAAGCTGTTTCCAGGGAGCCTCTGCCCCTACAGATCATAGAATTATAGAACAACCAGGTTGGAAGAGACCCATCGGATCATCGAGTCCAACCAACGAGCAAGCAGCTTGGCTGCCCCTTCCCCTCAACTTGACTCCCAGCTCAGGCACAGAACTGTCGTCTCCATCATTTTTTACTGCCATGGATCCAAGAGGAATCAACAGGCTCATGGTCCGTGTCCTAAACCTTCTTCCTTCTAGAGACAGGACCTTTTCCCCCACTCTTTGCTCTTCCTTCTCTAGACTCTTTGCTGAGCATGGAGCGGTTGCTGCAGCTTTTGCCAAGGGAAACCTCTGGGCAGCCACTCCCAGGGGACCATCCTCCTGGGATCACTGCTCCCCTGTGGGAACCATCTCCCCGGAGCAGCCGAGCACCCACTGCTCCTCTCTTCCCTCACAGCAGCTCATCTTCCCTTAGAGAAAACCATTTATTTATAGCTACCCTGGCTGCCTTTAGCACATTTCAGCAGCCCACGGCTCTGCCTCCATGACGATGCGGCCGCAGCGCTTCTCTTCCCACCCTGCTGCTACGGCCACCCCAGCCTCCTCTCTCCTCCCGCAGCCCCCACCCAAAGGGGATTAGAAACAGCTTCAGGAGGAGGTCTTAAGGGGAGACGGAGAGACAAAGGAGACAGGGCTACGAAACTCCTCTTCTTCACACATCCCTCCAAGGGGACCAGCAGGGCCAGGGAGGTGATTCTCCCTCTGGACTCAGCACTGGGGAGGCTGCTCCTTGAATCCTGTGTTCGGTTCTGGGCCCCTCAGCACAAGAAGGATGTTGAGGCTCTGGAGCGAGTCCAGAGAAGAGCAACGAAGCTGGTGAAGGGGCTGGAGAACAGGCCCTATGAGGAGCGTCTGAGAGAGCTGGGGGTGTTTATCCTGGAGAAGAGGAGGCTGAGAGGAGACCTCATTACTCTCTTCAACTCCCTGAAAGGAGGTTGTGGAGAGGAGGGAGCTGGGCTCTTCTCCCAAGGGACAGGGGACAGGACGAGAGGGAATGGCCTCAAGCTCCACCAGGGGAGATTTAGGCTGGAGATTAGGAGGAAGCTTTTCACACAGAGGGTCATTGGGCATTGGACTAGGCTGCCCAGGGAGGTGGTTGATTCCCCTTCCCTGGAGGTGTTTAAGGGACGGGTGGATGAGGTCTTGAGGGACTTGGTTTAGTGTTTGATAGGAATGGTTGGACTCGATGATCTGATGGGTCTCTTCCAACCTGGTTGTTCTATGATTCTATGATTCAAGGGAGGAGATGCTCAAAGGCTTCAGTCCCTCCTCCCAAGGGAAGCCAAGGGGAAAAAACCCTCCTGCCAGCTCAGGAGAGATGATGAAGCGAGGTCTGCCAGCAACCCCTGGCTCCTGAATCATAGAATCATAGACTCATAGAATCACCAGGTTGGAAGAGACCCATTGGATCATCGAGTCCAACCATTTCTATCAAAATTCCTATTCCATTCCTATTCCTATCCATATCCATTCCATTCCTATCCTGGCACTCTGCAGAGCAGCACAAGGTCACTAGTACTGAGCCAAGACACACACAGACTGCCACGCGCAGGGACCAGCACCAGGCAGCGCGAGAGCAGGGGTCACCTTCCTCCCTGGGCGATTTTCCTGGATGGGAGGAAAGATCCATTTTCCCCTCAGCTCTCCACCTCGCCGGAGACGCAGCCTTCCCCAGCGAACTGCAGGGGAGACCACAGCACCTTCCAAGCCCACGGTGCTTTGTTCCTCCGCTCGGCGCTGACAGTTTAATTAAACCCGGTTTGAGATGGGGTCACCAGGGTCAGGCGCTCTCCAGCGAAACCTCAGATCAGCACCATTTCCAGCCACCGGCACTGCTTAGGGAGTTATCCGCTCCTTGCGCTGGGTATGAATAAGGGAGGCCACGCGCGGAGTCCTCCTGCCTCCCGTCCCTGCGGCCAAGGTGGGACAAAACCAAACCCAAACCAAAACCGGCTCCGCGCAGGAGGCACCTCAACATTCCCAAGCACCGAGGGGAAAGCATTCCTCTCCAGGCACTTCACCTCCCCCACAGCCTCCTCTGAGGTTGGTTTTCCGCTGGCCCTTCCCTGCCATTCCCCCCCAGCTTATTTAAGCCCCAACGGATCAGGTTTAACTCCAGCCCTTTCCATTATCCTGATGCACAAATGCTCTTTATAGCAGAGATCCGAGTAACTAATTGCGGCTCGAGCTGGGCTGCCAGACCACAAAGCACCAATCCAGGAGGCAGACAAACAGCTCTTCATCCTGACCCGAGCTCGAGGTCCTCTTCTCTGTGCTTCTGAGGTATTTCCATGAGGCTCGAGTTCAGCGGAAAACTGCTCTATAGGTATCACGTACTCCACATTCAACAGATTTGCCTCAACCTGCTGCCGTCTTTGTGATGTGTTGGTGAAGATACATCAAGACTAAGGCCAGAGGAGGCTGGAGCATCCAGGCCAGCACCCAGGTGCCCATCTAAGCAACCGGTTCTTGCATCCACTCTTGGCTTTCTGCCTCGGCCACACACACCTGCCAAACCCAACCCAGCAGCCTCGTTTCTTTGCTGAGCAGATCTCAGCCTGACTCGTTCAGCCAGTTTCTGCTCATTCAAGACCTCCCAGCATCGCGCGGCAAGAGCCCCACGAGGACACAGGGACCAGGCAGGTGTGCCAGGGAGCCCCAGGAGCACACGGTGGGTGGGTGGCCACGGGGAGCAGGGCGTGGGGAAGCCTGGCTGCTGGATACAGTCTGGAGAACAGCTTCTACGGTGCCGGGAAAAGTCCTCTCTTCCCATTTCCATCAGAGCAGCCCAGCCTGCCTCCCCCTCTGGGGCAGGGAGGGGACATCAATCTGTGGGGCCACCCCATATCCATTTCAGGGGCCACCCCATATCCATTTCAGGGGCCACCCCATATCCATTTCAGGGGCCACCCCATATCCATTTCAGCAGTTAAATCAGCGCCAAGCCTGGCAGAAAGGCTCTGGTTTCAGTTCAAAGCGAGCTGATTTCGGCTGAGCTTAAACCCGCTCCATGCTGATTCGTATCCCTGTAGCCTGAGCCAGGTCTGCAGGAATTTAAGTGTCGTGACCTCCCACACCAGCCAGGCCAGCACCAGTCCACATCCCTCCTCCAGCCAAGCTCGTGTGACAGTGTCTAGACGAGCTCTGCCCTGGACAACCCTGCCCTGTGCGCCCCCCAATCCATCCCTGGGCACCTCAGCAACAGGCAGCCACAAAGAGATCATAGAACAACCAGGTTGGAAGAGACCCATCGGATCATCGAGTCCAACCATTCCTATCAAACACTAACCCATGTCCCTCAAGACCTCATCCACCCGTCCCTTAAACACCTCCAGGGAAGGGGAATCAACCCCCTCCCTGGGCAGCCTATTCCAATGCCCAATGACCCTTTCCGTGAAAAACTTCCTCCTAATCTCCAGCCCAAATCTCCCCTGGTGGAGCTTGAGTCCTGTCCCTTGGGAGAAGAGCCCAGCTCCCTCCTCTCCACAACCTCCCTTTAGGTACTTGTAGAGAGCAATGAGGTCTCCCCTCAGCCTCCTCTTCTCCAGGATAAACACCCCCAGCTCTCTCAGCCACTCCTTATAGGGCCTGAAACACACCTGCATGTGTGGTGGCTGCAAGGAACACCTTGCACACCCCTCCTGACCCACAGGGGTACACACAGACCCACACAAACAGGGTGAGGATACACACAGCCCCACACACCCCCCGGCACAGCCCCAGCTCCAGAGTGGGGGACACTGCACACCCCACCAGGGAGGCTGCCCTTCTGCACCTCCCAGTGAATCGATGGCTTTTGCTTTTCGAGAGAAGCCTCGTATTAAAATCTAGAGAAGATTTAAAGGGAGACATTCGCATTCGTAAAATTATTCTCTCCACCGTGTTTTTGTTCCGCAGAGTGTGGCTGGAGGAGGAGGAGGAGGATGGGTCCTTGCTGGCGCCGCGATGCAGCACAGCTGAGCTCGACAAATGCCGTTTGATAATTAATTGAAGGCCTGTGCTATCGGCTGCCATTACCTAGGCCCATCCTTGGCACTGCTCCACCATTTCACACATCCCACGCTGGCAACCCACACGGCGTTTTAACCCTTCATTACACACTGCCTGCGGCTGGACCCGGGGGCCGACTCCCTGGCACTGTCGGGAGAAACCGGCATCGCTGCCCGAGCCAAGCAGCTCAGCCACAGCCACAGTCCTGGCACTGCCTCAGCCCATGCAGTTATTCCATATGCTCCTATCCTGCCCCAACAGGGACCTGACATCCTCATCTCACAGCTGAGAAATGGAGATATAGAATCATAGAACCATAGAATCATAGAACAACCAGGTTGGAAGAGACCCATCGGATCTTCTAGTCCAACCATTCCTATCAAACACTAAACCAAGTCCCTCAAGACCTCATCCACCCGTCCCTTAAACACCTCCAGGGAAGGGGAATCAACCACCTCCCTGGGCAGCCTAGTCCAATGCCCAATGACCCTTTCTGGGAAAAACTTCCTCCTAATCTCCAGCCTAAATCTCCCCTGGTGGAGCTTGAGGCCATTCCCTCTCGTCCTGTCCCCTGTCCCTTGGGAGAAGAGCCCAGCTCCCTCCTCTCCACAACCTCCTTTCAGGGAGTTGTAGAGAGCAATGAGGTCTCCTCTCAGCCTCCTCTTCTCCAGGATAAACCCCCCCAGCTCTCTCAGCCGCTCCTCACAGGGCCTGCTCTCCAGCCCCTTCACCAGCTTCGTTGCTCAACAGCACAGTTAACAGCACAGTTGCTTTAACAGCACAGTTCGAGGTCTCCCACAAGGCAAAGCTGATTCCCTGCCACTCCGCACGCTCCGGTGGCTCAGAAACGGGGAGCACTTCCCTGCCATGTAGCGGGTGCTCCCTGGGACCAGACACCAGTCACCACCAGCACAGCCCCCAAGAAGCAGCACCCTCTGAGGTGTCGGTGCCCTCCCCAAACCCACAGCAGCCCCACGAGCAACCACGGGCGGCACCGAGGGTACTCACAGCCGCGACAGTGCCTGGTTGTTCTGGAAGAGAAGCTCGGGCAGAGCGTGCAGCTGGTTGCGGTTCAGCCTCCTGCAGGGAAGGAGGAAAAGGGTCAGGGTCTCGAGGGCGAAGCAATCTCCCCCTCTGCAATCCAGCTGACAGCCCCAGGTGCTGCTCAGAGGAGTCCTTACCCCAAAGCATCTCACCTGGCGAGGACTCACCTCTCCCACTCACCGCTCTCCTTGGGGGCACAACCCACAGGGCATTAATAGACTTACCCACAATATTGTAATTACAGGCAGAGAGGACTCCAAGCTGTTAACTGCTGCTTAAATGTGCTGTTAACCTGCTGCTCGCTCAGCTCCTCATATTTGCTTGAGCAGCTCAGGGCTTTTTAACTGCTGAGCTGGTTTATTGAGTACTGGACTGGAACTGCCTGCTCCCTCACTGGAGCACAGGACACAGCTGATAACAGTGACAGTGATTCGTGCTTAACCTGCCCCTTACCTCAAAAGCATCAGACAGGACTTTAAGATCATAGAATCCTAGAACAACCAGGTTGGAAGAGACCCATCGGATCACCGAGTCCAATCATTCCTATCAAATTTGTGCTTAACCTGGCCCTTACCTCAAAAGCGTCAGAAAGGACTTTAAGATCTAGATAAACAGAAATAGTTTTGCTGCCCACGCTGTAAAATGCTGCCACCGCACAGCAGAGGAGCTGTTTGAAGTCAGGCAGCACTGGTATGTTATGGTTTAAGGCGAAAAGGAAAGGAAAGTTCTCTGCGACTAAACGAATCCACCCTTCACCAACCCTCCCGCCCCTGTGCCCGAGCACTCACAGCCGCTCCAGCTCCTTCATGTCATCGAATGCCCCACGCTCCACCACACTGATCTGGTTTTCCATCAGCTGCCTGCGGAGAGAATCAGAGAATCATAGAACAATCAGGTTAGAAGGGACCCATCGGATCAACCTCCTCTCAGGGAGTTGTAGAGAGCAATGAGGTCTCCCCTCAGCCTCCTCTTCTCCAGGAGAAACACCCCCAGCTCTCTCAGCCGCTCCTCATAGGGTCTGTTCTCCAGCCCCTTCACCAGCTTCGTTGCTCTTCTCTGGACTCTCTCCAGAGCCTCAACATCCTTCTTGTGCTGAGGGGCCCACAACTGAACACAGGATTCAAGGAGCGGCCTCCCCAGTGCTGAGTCCAGAGGGAGAATCACCTCCCTGGCCCTGCTGGTCACACCATTTCTGATCCAAGCCAGGATGCCCTTGGCCTTCTTGGCCACCTGGGCACACTGCTGGCTCATGGTCAGTTGGCTGTTGACCAAAGAAGTGGTTAACTTTCCTGTAAAGCTGGTCCCCATCTCACCAGCTGTGTTCCCGACGATCCTGCAGGCCCTGGGACACCTCACCCCCACCACCCCCTCCGCACAACCCAGACTCTCTCTCCCTGCTCCCCCCATCACGCTCAGCCTGGCCTGGATGCCCTCCGGCCCCTCAGCAGGTGCCAAGTGAGGGGCTCAGCATCGCGTCTCCCACCCCCAAACCCAGCACAGGACTCACAGGACACGGAGCTGCTTCAAGCCAGCAAAGTCATTCTTGTTGATCCGCGTGATGTTGTTGCCGTTGAGCTCCCTGAGGAGAGAAAAGGCAGAGATCAGCGAGGAGGCTCTCAGGAGGTGGTTGGGCACTGGGAACGGCCGTCAGCAACCCAGTATGGGCAGGCAGGGCCCGAGGGAGCAGCGGCTGCTGTATTTCTGTGCCAGGGCTGGCTGCTGGCTCTGGAAAGGACCCTCATCCCCAACAGCCAGTGGTGCTGGGCACACACGAGCCTCCTGGCCAGGAGTGTGCGAGTTGGCATCTCTCACAGAGCATAAAGCAGCCAAGGCAGGGGGGGCCCATCTCCCCATCTTGCTTCACAGTGGGGGCCCATCTCCCTGTCCCACTGGGCAGGGGGGGGGCATCTCAGAATCACAGAACAACCAGGTTGGAAGAGACCCATCGGATCATCGAGTCCAACCATTCCTATCAAACACTAAACCAAGTCCCTCAAGACCTGCCAAGAGACACTTGAACAGGGCAAGTTGCTTCTCCTGGAATCGCTCTCTCAAGCAGAAGCCCTGGGTGAGCACATTGGACAGGCAGCCCAGCCAGAAGGGAGATGCTGTCCAGGGAGGTTCTTCTCCCTCTGGACTCAGCACTGCTGAGACTGCTCCTGGAATCCTGGGATCAGTTCTGGGCCCCTCAGCACAAGAAGGATGTTGAGGCTCTGGAATGAGTCCAGAGAAGAACCATGAAGCTGGTGAAGGGGCTGGAGAACAGGCCCTATGAGGAGCGGCTGAGAGAGCTGGG
Organism: Coccyzus lansbergi; assembly: GCA_033558105.1. Taxonomy (NCBI): domain Eukaryota; kingdom Metazoa; phylum Chordata; class Aves; order Cuculiformes; family Coccyzidae; genus Coccyzus; species Coccyzus lansbergi. The sequence goes on along the minus strand of JAUMJK010001322.1, from coordinate 49,997 downwards.
GGGGTTTATCCTGGAGAAGAGGAGGCTGAGAGGAGACCTCATTGCTCTCTGCAACTACCTGAGAGGAGGTTGTGGAGAGGAGGGAGCTGGGCTCTTCTCCAAGTGACAGGGGGCAGGACAAGAGGGAATGGCCTCAAGCTCCACCAGGATAGGGTCAGGGTGGACATTAGGAAAATTTTTCCCAGAAAGGGTGATTGGTCATTGGAACAGGCTGCCCAGGGAGGTGGTTGATTCCCCTTCCCTGGAGGTGTTTAAGGGACGAGTGGATGAGGTGCTGAGGGACATGGGTTAGTGATTGATGGGAATGGTTGCACTCGATGATCCAGTGGGTCTCTTCCAACCTGGTTTTTCTCTGATTCTATGACTCGACTGTTCCATGCCTCCTCCCCAAGCCATAGCTCCACGATGGGAGATGCCCCTGACTTGGGTGACCCCTGTCCCAGCTCCTCCATCCCAGCGTTTCCAGGCAGGAGAGGGTCAGGGTGGATGGCGGAGGCTGCTGTGAGCCTGGGCAGCCTGAATGCGGCTCTGGCTTTAATGGCAGGGGCTGAGGAGCCTCTATTCATCCCCTGCTCGTATTCAGCTGTGTCCTAGTAACGTTCCCCCCTCCCAGGCTCACGGCTGGATAAAGGCAGAGCTCGGCAACCGCCGCCCTCAATAGAGCTGTAATTAGCGGCTCTAATGGCGAGCGGCCACTCATTAGCCATTATCAGCCCTTTCCCGGGACAAAGGCAGCTCCCTGGGGTGTGCGGCTGTCCCCGAGCCCGGGGGCGACCTGCCCTGCCCCTGCCTGGGGGTAGAGGGACCCTCGGGTGGGGATGATGCAGCCCCTGGAGCTGGGGTCCTGCCCCCTGCACCACAACAGCTCTGGGGGACACCCTCTAGCTTCAGAGAATCATAGAAGAACCAGGTTGGAAGAGACCCACTGGAGCATCCAGTCCAACCATTCCTATCAAACACTAACCCATGTCCCTCAGCACCTCATCCACCTGTGCCTTAAACACCTCCAGGGAAGGGGAATCAACCCCCTCCCTGGGCAGCCTATTCCAATGCCCAATGACCCTCTGTGTGAAAAACTTCCTCCTAATCTCTAGCCTAAATCTCCCCTGGTGGAGCTTGAGGCCATTCCCTCTTGTCCTGTCCCCTGTCCCTTGGGAGAAGAGGCCTTCACCCTCCTCTACACAACCTCCCTTCAGGTAGTTGTAGAGAGCAATGAGGTCTCCTCTCAGCCTCCTCTTCTCCAGGATAAACACCCCCAGTTCTCTCAGCTGCTCCTCCTCTTCTCCAGCCCCTTCACCAGCTTCGTTGCTCTTCTCTGGACTCTCTCCAGAGCCTCAACATCCTTCTTGTGCTGAGGGCCCAGAACTGAACACAGGATTTGAGGAACAGCCTCACCAGTGCTGAGTCCAGAGGGAGAATCACCTCCCTGGACCAGCTCCCTCCTCTCCACAACCTCCCTTCAGGGAGTTGTAGAGAGCAATGAGGTCTCCCCTCAGCCTCCTCTTCTCCAGGATGAACCCCCCCAGCTCTCTCATGGCCTCACTGATCCTGTGTGTCTCTTCCAACCTGGTGATTCTCTGAGTCTCAGGAGCCACAGGCAGGATGCCCTGAGCAGTGCTTGGGGACACAGCCTCTGGGAGAACCCTTCAGCTCACCCAGCCCGACCCAGACTCGGGATGCACAGACATCGGTGACCGTCCCAGCGCAGACAGAGTCCCAGAGCCCCCCTGCAGCCTCCTCTCCCAGGGACTGACCCTGCGAGCTCCCTGACAACTGCTCTCAGCATCCCCCCTTTGCCTTTGTTCAGGTAAATGATGGCTTTTTGCAGCCAAGATGGGAATGAACAGCAGGTAAAGCTTATTTGTTAAGATGCCGAGGCAACACTGCTATTTAACTTCATGCTATTTTTTTTTTCCCCTCCAAATCCCTTTCAGCTCCTCATGGAGATAAATTACAGGCTGCCGTTCCCAGAAAGCTGGATCCCTGCTGCTCAGCTGCTCACCCGCTGCTTCCGTGCCCTTTCCTAGTGAAGCGAAACGCCGCGGCCTGCCCCACGCACCAGAGTTTCCATCAGGACTGATGTGTCTGGGGAGCTGCCTGGCAGCCTGGTTGTGGTTTTAGACTGTGATCTGAGAGCAGAGACGCAGGGCGTACTCTCTCCCCATTAATCCGTAGGGGATGAGGTCTTGAGGGACTTGGTTTAGTGTTTGGTAGGAATGGTTGGACTAGAAGATCCGATGGGTCTCTTCCCACCTAGTTGTTCTATGATTCTATGATTACATCACCCTGTGCATCCCCTAGGCTGCCCTCCTCTGCTCCTCAGCACCACCAACCTCACACTGGTGCTGGAGAGGCAGCAAATGGGTAGAAAACTGGCTGGAGGGCCCAGAGAGTGCTGGGAAATGGTGTTAAGTGCAGCTGGAAACCAGTGACAAGTGGGGTTCCCCAGGGCTCAGTGCTGGGTCCAGCCCTGGTCAATGTCTTCATCAACGACCTGGATGAAGGCATTGAGGGTACCCTTAGCAAGTTTGCAGATGACACTGAGCTGTGTGGAAGTGTTGATCTGCTGGAGGGTCGGGAGGCTCTGCAAAGGGACCTAAACAGGCTGGATCCATGGGCTAAGTCCAACGGCATGAGGTTTAACACGGCCAAATGCCGCATCCTGCACTTGGGGCACAACAACCCTATGCAGAGCTACAGACTGGGAGAAGCCTGGCTGGAAAACTGCCAGGAGGAGAGGGACCTGGGGGGGTTGGTCGACAGCGACTGACCATGAGCCAGCAGTGTGCCCAGGGGGCCAAGAAGGCCAATGGCATCCTGGCTTGGATCAGAAATGGTGTGACCAGCAGGGCCAGGGAGGTGATTCTCCCTCTGGACTCAGCACTGGTGAGACTGCTCCTTGAATCCTGTGTTCAGTTGTGGGCCCCTCAGCACAAGAAGGATGTTGAGGCTCTGGAGAGAGTCCAGAGAAGAGCAACGAAGCTGGTGAAGGGGCTGGAGAACAGGCCCTATGAGGAGCAGCTGAGAGAGCTGGGGGGGTTTATCCTGGAGAAGAGGAGGCTGAGGGGAGACCTCATTACTCTCTCCAACTCCCTGAAAGGAGGTTGTGGAGAGGAGGGTGATGGCCTCTTCTGCCAAGGGACAGGGGACAGGATAAGAGGGAATGGCCTCAAGCTCCACCAGGGGAGATTTAGGCTGGAGATTAGGAGGAAGTTTTTCCCAGAAAGGGTCATTGGGCATTGGAATAGGCTGCCCATGGAGGTGGTTGATTCCCCTTCCCTGGAGGTGTTTAAGGTGGATGAGGTCCTGAAGGACATGGGTTAGTGTTTGATAGGAATGGTTGGACTCCATGATCCGATGGGTCTCTTCCAACCCGGTTGTTCCATGATTCTATGAAATTTTAATTTGCGACCTTCAAGTTTCATAAACTCCCCTCCCATTTCTTCCATCATTAAAAGAATCAGTCCCTCAGCTATGCTGCTCGCGGCTCATCCCCCTCCCAGATGGGATGTCTGCGCCGCAGCCGGCTTCGTTAGACTGGATTTGCATAGTCTGGGTTTATATTTGGTTTCAGGATTTGGAAGGTTTATTCCGCTCCCAGAGGGGCCTGATGAGCTTTTTTTTTTCCCCTTTGCAGAATTCGAAGCTAACTCAGTAACAACCTCGGAGAGTACGACTGCTGAGAGGTAATTTATTAAACGCAGCCAAGACGAGTGATATTTCCCCAGACGCCGATTTATCAGGAGTGGGAAGGGAGAGGAGCAGGCGGCACAATCCCACTATCTGTCCTCCACAGCCAAGACTCCACTATTTGTCACCCGCACGACTCTGTCCTTGTGCTCAGCTCCCTTTTCGGGGCAGAGATGGTGAGGGCTGAGCTCCCCAGACTCACTCTTGGAAGGAGACAGAGGGAGAGCCTGCGACACCAAGGACTTCACCTGCCCAGGGAGGTGGTTGATTCCCCTTCCCTGGAGGTGTTTAAGGGACGGGTGGATGAGGTGCTGAGGGACATGGGTTAGTGTTTGATGGGAATGGTCGGACTCGATGATCCGATGGGTCTCTTCCAACCTGGTTGTTCTATGATTCTGTGATTCTATGATTCTATCTTCCTGCCTTTTAAGTACCTCCAGGGCTGGTGACTCGACCACCCCCTGGGCCCCCTCTGCCAGTGCTTGGTAACCCTTTCGGTGAAGAATTTTTTTTATAATATTGACTCTGTACCTCCTTTGGCACAACTTGAGGCCATTCCCTCTCCTCCTACTGCCTGTCAACTGGGAGAAGAGCCCAGCTCCCTCCTCTCCACAACCTCCTCTCAGGGAGCTGGAGAGAGCAATGAGGTCTGTGGCCCTCCTCCCAGAGCCCTGACCCCAGCTGGAGCCAGCAGTGCCAGATAATGATCAGAAAGAAGAGAAATGAAGGTCCCCAAGGTCATGCACCCCACAGCAGCACCTCCGAGCCCTCCATCAATCCTGACAGATGCAAACACAGCTCCTTCAGTGATGGGAACTTACACCTGCCCTGTGCCAGCACATCACTGCTCCTGCCTCAAATCAACAACCTGGATGAAGGCATTGAGGGTACCCTTAGCAAGTTTGCAGATGACACTGAGCTGTGTGGAAGTGTGGATCTGCTGGAGGGTCGGGAGGCTCTGCAAAGGGACCTAAACAGGCTGGATCCATGGGCTGAGTCCAATGGGATGAGGTTTAACACGGCCAAATGCCGCATCCTGCACTTGGGGCACAACAACCCTATGCAGAGCTACAGACTGGGAGAAGCCTGGCTGGAAAACTGCCAGGAGGAGAGGGACCTGGGGGGGTTGGTGACAGTGACTGACCATGAGCCAGCAGTGTGCCCAGGTGGCCAAGAAGGCCAATGGCATCTTGGCTTGGATCAGAAATGGTGTGACCAGCAGGGCCAGGGAGGTGATTCTCCCTCTGGACTCAGCACTGCTGAGGCCGCTCCTTGAATCCTGTGTTCAGTTGTGGGCCCCTCAGCACAAGGAGGATGTTGAGGCTCTGGAGCGAGTCCAGAGAAGAGCCACGAAGCTGGTGAAGGGGCTGGAGTGCCCAGAGGTTTCGTTGAAGCCCCCTTTAAGGGTGCCACAACCCCCAAGCCAGCACCCACCTTCCCAGATGCCTGCAGGGTCCAAAAAGCTGCTCCAAGAGCAGGGATGGGCTCTTCGGGCTCACCTCAGAAAAACCAGCCCCGAGCACTGTGTCCCCAGAGCGCAAGACGCTCTCTTAAGCTTTTCCGAGGCTCTAAAGCAGGTTAGGAGCGCAATAAATTTTTAAGGGCTACAAACAGCATTGATCGGGCGAGGAAGGGTGAGGCGAGGATCCGCAAGGCTTTTCTGCTTCTTCCTAACCTCTCTCTGGGGGTTTCGTGCCACAGCCATTAGTGGCTCCGAGTCAGGGAGCGCTTTGCGCTGTGTCACGTCGCCTTCGGGTTAAAAGTAAATAAATAACCTCCCTCAGCCCTGGTGAGAGAAAGAAAAAAAGGCAGCAAGACAGTTCTGTTTCATAAACGGGGAAACTGAGGCTCAGGTTTATCTGGACACCCTCAAAATTGGGAATTTTGCGCTGTGCTGACTACCCTAGTGAATCATAGAGTCATAGAATCACCAGGTTGGAAGAGACCCACTGGATCATCGAGTCCGGCCATAGTGAGATGAATCGCTGCTCTTGTGGCTCCTGTTTCTGTTTTATTTTTTTAAATTTTATTTTTTATTATTACTCATTTATAAGGAGCTTGAGGCACCTACATTTGTCTGGCCTCTTCCACCCCTCACAACCCACCATTCCCGGGGTCCTGGCCCTGGGCAGAGGTGGGGAGGGAGGAGAAAGGGGTTGTGGGGTTCCTGGAGCTGAGCCCTGAGGTGATGAGGAGGGAATGGGGTGACTGGGGAGGCTGGAGTTGAGCCCCGAAATGATGGGGAGGGAAGGGAGTTGTAGGGCTCCTGGAGCTGAGCCCTGAGGTGATGGGGAGGGAGTGGGGTAACTGGGGAGGGAATGGGGTGACTGGGGAGGCTGGAGTTGAGCCCCAAAGCGGTGGGGAGGGTCGGGAATGGAGTTACTGGGATTGCTGGAGCTGAGCCCCAAAATGATGGGGAGGGAAAGGAGTTGTGGGGCTACTGGAGCTGAGCCACAAGGTGACTGGGGAGGGAGTGGGGTGACTGGGGAGGCTGGAGCAGAGCCCCAAAGCAGTGGGGACAGAATGGAATGGGGTGACTACGGTTGGACTCGATGATCCGGTGGGTCTCTTCCAGCCTGGTTGTTCTATGATTCTATGATTGCTTCCCAGGGCAGAGGATGCCATCCAGCCCCTCAGGCTTTGTCCTGCCACTCAGCAGATCCAGGTCAAATGTCCCCTTCATCTTCCTCCGCAAAACCCCTTTCGTTCATCCATCCTGGAGCAGTTCACAGTGGGGATGGGAGGACGAGTGCACCTGATCTGCTCCATCACAGGAGACTCCTCAGCACCTAAGAGCTCCTGGAGTATCCCATCCTGGAGCTGGAGCTTCCTCCCACCAAGCACTGTCACTGTCACTCCCAAGGGACAGGGGACAGGACGAGAGGGAATGGCCTCAAGCTCCATCAGGGGAGATTTAGGCTGGAGATTAGGAGGAAGTTTTTCACAGAAAGGGTCATTGGGCATTGGAATAGGCTGCCCAGGGAGGTGGTTGATTCCCCTTCCCTGGAGGTGTTTAAGGGACGGGTGGATGAGGTCTTGAGGGACTTGGTTTAGTGTTTGATAGGAATGGTTGGACTAGAAGATCCGATGGGTCCCTTCCAACCTGGTTATTCTATGATTCTACGAATATCTGGGGCTGGCAGCTTACATCTCTCCCACTCTGGGTGCCCAGGGCTGTTCCTCAGCCACACTGCTTGAAAAATTAATCTTCCCTTTTTTTTTTTTTTTTCTGATCTTCCTCCTCCTGGCAGCCTCTCTCCCCCACAGGACGCTTGCCTCTGCTATTTTGAGCAGCAAGTGCATCCAAAATGCAGGAAAGCAGACGCACGGCACAGCTCCAGAGCCCGACTGCCACAGCCAGGGAGGCCGGAGACAGCCCTGAAGGGGACAGCTTGGGGACCACCACAGAATCATCAGGTTGGAAGAGACCCATCAGATCATCGAGTCCAACCATTCCTATCAAACACTAACCCAAGTCCCTCAGGACCTCGTCCACCCGTCCCTTAAACACCTCCAGGGAAGGAGCTGCACCTCAAAGCAGGTTCATGGGCTTGTACACCTTCCCCTGGATGGAACATCTTTTTCCTGCATCGCCTCAGTGACACCCCCCGAGTCCTCCCCGTTCCTTCGGGCTGCTCCCCCGCAGGGTCTCTCAAGCATCCTCTGCATTTTTCATCTGCCTCAGCCTTCTGCTGGCTGGAGGCTCAGTAGGAAACAATGAAGTAGGGCAGCACAAAACTTGAAGCAAACGCATGTCCCGTAAGGAGTCGGTTAGAATCATAGAATCATAGAACAACCAGGTTGGAAGAGACCCATTGGATCTTCTAGTCCAACCATTTCTATCAAACACTAACCCAAGTCCCTCAAGACCTCATCCACCCGTCCCTTAAGCACCTCCAGGGAAGGGGAATCAACCCCCTCCCTGGGCAGCCTATTCCAATGACCAATGACCCTCTGTGTGAAAAACTTCCTCCTAATCTCCAGCCTAAATCTCCCCTGGTGGAGCTTGAGGCCATTCCCTCTCGTCCTGTCCCCTGTCCCTTGGGAGAAGAGCCCAGCTCCCTCCTCTCCACAACCTCCTTTCAGGGAGTTGTAGAGAGTAATAAGGTCTCCTCTCAGCCTCCTCTTCTCCAGGATAAACACCTCCAGCTCTCTCAGCCGCTCCTCATAGGGCCTGTTCTCCAGCCCCTTCACCAGCTTCGTTGCTCTTCTCTGGACTCACTCCAGAGCCTCAACATCTTTCTTGTGCTGAGGGACCCAGAACTGGACACAGGATTCAAGGAGCGGCCTCACCAGTGCTGAGTCCAGAGGGAGAATCACCTCCCTGGACCTGCTGCTCACACCATTTCTGATCCAAGCCAAGATGCCATTGGCCTTCTTGGCCCCCTGGGCACACTGCTGGCTCATGGTCAGTTGCTGTCGACCAACCCCCCCAGGTCCCTCTCCTCCTGGCTGGATGGTTTGTGTGTGTGCAGGGGGTGTCCTGCTCCAGTGCCACAGCCACAGGCCCCGGGGGCAGCAGCACCCGCAGCAGCAGCACCTGAGGTTGCACAGTAGAGACCCACAACTTAAACCAGGAGCAATTCCCCCTCCTCACTGCCACCGCAGCCGCAAGGGCTCGCTGGGGCACGACACATCACAGAGCACATTTGAGGAAAAAAAAAATATCTGTTTTAAAGGATGCAATAAAACAGAGCCAGGAAAGGCTTTATAGGGAAGCGATTGCCGTGCGGAGCGAGAAGTGGTCACCAGAGGCCAATCCACCTGGCATTATTGCCTCTTACCGGTGACTTCTCCCAACCAGGGGGACAATAGCTCCTCGACTATCAGCCTGGGCTGCAGTCAATCCAAACACGAGGTAGTTTTTTAAACTAATATTTTTCCAGCGTGCAATTCCGCGGAGAGAGCGAGCGAGAAGGCAGCGTTACCATGGTGATATATAGACAGCATCTGCCTTGGACGGCGCTGAAGGGAGAAATCGGAATAGAATTGCAAATTTCCTCTGGCCGGGAAGGCTCCCAAGGAAGCTGCGGCGGTGGTGGGTTCAGCCTTCCCCAGCCATCCCACAGCATCCCAGCACAGCATCTCCCATGAGGTGAGGGCAGCAGGACCAGCCCAGTGATGCTCCTGCTGGACTTTGGTTCTGTGTCCTGGCCCAGACCTCTGCAAAGCCAGCATGACCTCTCCAACCCTGAAAACCTGCCCTGGCACCTCAGGAAAGGGAGATGTTGACCCCCTCAAGGCGCTTCCTAAGATTTAACGTTGCCCAAAGGCCCAAGGGAGGCGCAGGACTGGTGCAGCAAGACACTGCGATTAAGCAGCCGGAGGGAGACACGAGTGCATGAACGAAACACGCTCTGAGCCAGAGGTTGCTGCACCTTTCAGCTGCTGCCCTGCTCAAGGACCGGAGCTCCGTGCCCCTTCCCACCAGCGCAGACTGGGGGGACGACAGAGCTGGGGCCTGGCTGCCTGGGACCCCCTTCTGCACAGACAAACCCCCCGGAGAGGAGGCAAAGAGGGCGAAGTGGGGCGGTTTTTCAGCTAAAAACTTCAAAAGCAGGAGCCAGCACATCACTATTGGTGCCTCATGTCGCTGTCGGAATCAATTCATCCCCTAGAACAGGCTGCTCGGGGAGGGGGTTGACTTGGCCTCCCTGGAGGGGTTTAAGGAGCAGGTGGAGGAGGTGCTGAGGGACATGCTCAGACCTCCCCACAGGACACCCTCTGCCTGAGTCCCCGAGATGGCTTTGGCAGCACCAGCACGTGTGGCCACGACCAGCATAGAATTTGCTTATCATAGAGTCACCAGGTTGGAAGAGACACAGCAGATCATCCAGTCCAACCATTCCCATCAAACACTAACCCATGTCCCTCAGCACCTCATCCACCCGTCCCTTAAACTCCTCCAGGGAAGGGGAATCAAAGCCCTCCCTGGGCAGCCTATTCCAATGCCCAATGACCCTTTCTGGGAAAAACCTCCTCCTAATCTCCAGCCTAAATCTCCCCTGGTGGAGCTTGAGGCCATTCCCTCTCGTCCTGTCCCCTGTCACTTGGGAGAAGAGCCCAGCTCCCTCCTCTCCACAACCTCCCTTCAGGGAGTTGCAGAGAGCAATGAGGTCTCCCCTCAGCCTCCTCTTCTCCAGGTCTCCCTGCGCATCCCGGGGCTCAGAGACACACCTGGGCAGTGGAAAGCGGTGGCAAAGGGGAAACCTTATTGCTCTCTCCAACTCCCTGAGAGGAGGTTGTGGAGAGGAGGGAGCTGGGCTCTTCTCCCAAAGGACAGGGGACAGGACAACAGGGAATGGCCTCAAGCTCCACCAGGGGAGATTTAGGCTGGAGATTAGGAGGAAGTTTTTCATGGAAAGGGTCATTGGTCATTGGAATAGGCTGCCCAGGGAGGTGGTTGATTCCCCTTCCCTGGAGGTGTTTAAGGGACGGGTGGACGAGGTGCTGAGGGACATGGGTTAGTGTTTGATAGGAATGGTTGGACTCGATGATCCAGTGGGTCTCTTCCAACCTGGTTGTTCTATGATTCTATGAGTGCTGCCTTCCCAAAAGCACCAGCTCTTGGAGACACTGAACCCTGAGCACCTCTCCTGTGCTGCCAACTGACCCTGCTGTGCCAAGCAGTGAGGAGCTGGGGACGGGGATGTTGCAGCCCCTGTTCAAGTTGCTCGGACTCACTTACAAGCTGCTAGAGCACAGGGACAGGGGGAGCACAGGGATGGGGGGAGCACAGGGATGGGGGGAGCACAGGGATGGGGGGAGCACAGGGATAGACGGGGGGAGCACAGGGATGGGGGGAGCACAGGGATAGATGGGGGGAGCACAGGGACAGGGGGAGCACAGGGACAGACGGGGGGAGCACAGGGATAGACAGGGGAGCACAGGGACGGGGGGAGCACAGGGACAGACGGGGGGAGCACAGGGACGGGGGGAGCACAGGGACAGACGGGGGGAGCACAGGGACAGACGAGGGGAGCACAGGGACAGGGTGTGCAGCCGCTGCCCTCGACACACACACCTCCCGCACGGTCCCCCCAGTCCAGCTCCCGCACACCCACCTCGGACGAGACCCGCACATCCATTCAGTGAGAGGGGAAAGGGGTTAAATACCCCCCCCCCCCCCCCCGCAGGCGCAACCGGCTTCTTGCCCCGAGGAGCTGTTGCACACCCGCAGCTCCCGAACAACCGCAGTTCCCGCACACCCCGAAGGGACTCACGTAGACCCTGGGGGCTCCCGCACACGGGGCTCCCGCACACGGGGCTCCCGCACACCCCAGGGATCTCGCACACCCCAGGGGCTCCGACCCAGGCAGCTCGGGGGGTCTTGCACACCCCAGGGGCTCCTGCACACGCAGCTCGGAGGCTCCCGCACACCCCAGGGGGCTCCGACCCAGGCAGCTCGGGGAGTCCCGCACACCCGGGGGGCTCCCGCACAGCCCGAGGGGCTCCCGCACACCCTGGGGGGCTCCCACCTACGCATCTCGGGGGCTCCCGCACACCCCGGGGTCTCCGGCACACGCAGCTCTGGGGGCTCCCGCACACCGGGGGGGGGGGAGGAGGGGGCGGTTGTCTCACACACCTGGGGGGTCCCGCACACGAGACTCCCGCACACCCCGGGGGCTCCGGCACAGCCCGGGGAGCTCCCACCTACACATCTCAGGGACTCCCGCACACCCTGGGGGCTCCGACACACCCCCGGGGGGGCTCCCACCCACCAGACTCCTGCATACCCGAGTCTCCCGCACACCCCGAGGGGCTCCGGCACAGCCCGGGGGGCTCCTACCCAGGCATCTCAGGGACTCCCGCACACCTGGGGGGCTCCAGCACCCCCAGGGGAGCTCCCACCTACACATCTCGGAGGCTCCCGCACACCCGGGGGGGCCCTACCCAGGCACCTCAGGGACTCCCGCACACCCCAGGGGCTCCGGCACACGCATCTCGGAGGCTCCCGCACACCCGGGGGCTCCGACAAACCCCAGAGGGTCCTGCACACGAGGCTCCCGCACAACCCGGGGGGCTCTGGCACACCCCCAGGGGCTCCCGCACACCCCAGGGGCTCCCGCACACCCCAGGGGCTCCCACCCCCGCATCTCGGGGAGTCCCGCACACCCGGGGGGCTCCAGTACACGAGGCTCCCGCACACCCCGGGGGGCTCCGGCACACCCCGAGGGGCTCCCACCCACCAGACTCCCGCATACCCGAGTCTCCCGCACTCCCCGTGGGTCCCCCCCCCCCCCCCCGGTACTCACAGCCTGTGTGCGGCGCGGGGCAGGCTGCGGGGCACGGCTCGCAGGGCCAGCCCGTGGCAGTCGACGGCGGCTCCGCTGCAGGCGCAGGGCTGGGGGCAGGCGGCCCAGGCCGGGGGCGCGACCCCGCACAGCCCCCACCGCAGCAGCAGCAGCAGCAGCAGCAGCAGCGCCGCACGGACCCCCAGCGGGACCCGAACCCGCGCCGCAGCCGCCGCCCCCGACGGGGACATGGCCGCGGCTCAGGCTGCGGGGGCCACCAGCATCACCGGGGGCCGCCTGGGCTAGGCTCGGCTCGCCTGGGCTCGGCTGGGCTCGGCTCCGCTGGGCTCGGCTCGCCTGGGCTCGGCTCGCCTGGGCTGAGCTCAGCTCTGCACACAGACACCTCCGAGCGCCTCTCCAGCCCTGCAGCCCCGCGCAGGCTCCGCCCCGTCGAGGCTCACCCCCCCCCCCCCCTTCTCCCCTCCCCTGCCCTCCCCTCCCTCACAGAATCACAGAATCATAGAACAACCAGGTTGGAAGAGACCCATCGGATCATTGAGTCCAACCATTCCCATCAAACACTAACCCAAGTGCCCCAATACCCTCCTCTCCCCTCCCTTCCCCTCCCTCACAGAATCACAGAACAACCAGGTCAGAAGAGACCCATCGGATCATCGAGTCCAACCATTGCTATCAAACACTAACCCAAGTGCCCCAATACCCTCCCTTCCCCTCCCTCCCCTTCCCAGCAGCCCCTCCCCAGGACCCTAGGACAACCCCCACCCCATGGCAGCCCCAGCCCCTGAGGTGCCCAAGGGTGGGTTGGTGGCTCTAGGAGGAGCCTGAGATGCTGCAGGTGGCACTGATGGGGCCGGGAGGGTGGAATTGGGGGCGTCTTTAAGGTTGGTTCCAATGCCAAGCCTTGTGCGAGCAAAGAATCGTAGAATAACCAGGTCGGAAGAGACCCATCGGGTCATCGAGGCCAACCATTCCCGTCAAACACTAACCCATGTCCCTCAGCACCTCGTCCACTCGTCCCTTAAACACCTCCAGGGAAGGCGACTCAACCCCCTCCCTGGGCAGCCTGTTCCACTGCCCAGTGACCCTTTCTGGGAAAAATTTTTTCCGCAAGTCCATCCTGACCCTCCCCTGGTGGAGCTTGAGGCCATTCCCCATCGCAATTCTCTGCAAACATGCTCCATGGAAGGAGGGGAGGTGGGAGCCTGTCGCGTTGCTCCGTAGGAGCAACGCGACAGGCTCCCACCTCCCCTCCTTCCATGAGCGTCTCCCCCAAGGAGCCAGTAGGATATTTACACAAATACTCCCTGGTCTCACCCTCTCCCATCATCCGTCTGCATCTCGGTGGCATCTCCTTCCTCTGGCCCAGCTCCCAGGAGGAAGCTGTGCCCGCAAATCCTTATGATCTCCAGAACAAATAAGGCTTCCTCCGTCTCTCCGCGTCTCCGTGTCCAGCTGCAGCAACACCGCTCGCTTTCCAGGCAGGGAGGTGGTTTTGGCAGAGGGAATAGCTGGGGGGAGGCTGCCTGGAGGCCACCACTGACCCTCTTCCAGGGGCAGGACAAGGCTTGGAGGGCCGAGAACCCAACAGCCACATTTTATTCTGTGAATACCTTGACTCCTGCTCTCCCATGCGTGCCAGGTCCCCAGAGAATCATAGAACAACCAGGTTGGAAGAGACCCATCGGATCATCCAGTCCAACCATTCCTATCAAACACTAACCCATGTCCCTCAGGACCTCGTCCACCCGTCCCTTAAACACCTCCAGGGAAGGGGAATCAACCACCTCCCTGGGCAGCCTATTCCAATGCCCAATGACCCCTTCAGTGAAGAATTTTTTCCTAATGTCCATCCTGACTCTCCCCTGGTGGAGCTTGAGGCCATTCCCTCTCGTCCTGTCCCTTGGGAGAAGAGCCCAGCTCCCTCCTCTCCACAACCTCCTCTCAGGGAGTTGCAGAGAGCAATGAGGTCTCCTCTCAGCCTCCTCTTCTCCAGGATAAACACTCCTAAATCATCCTCCTGAGCTGGACCACTGGCCACTCTGGTTGCAAAAGCAACCGTGTTCCAGTGCTGCCGACATAGTGGGGCAGGACAAGAAGGTCAAAGGGACGAGACGTGCACTGAGATCCCCCTCCCACCCCTCAGCCGCTGGCACGTTCAGGTGATCCTGAATTGCCCAGGGAAGGGGTCCATGAGCCTCAGAGAGCAACAGTTGCCTGGGAAACCCTCTGAATATGGATGGGGAGCAGGGAGAGAAATAAACCCCAAACTTTTCTTTATCAGGGGGAGCCTCGTCCGGCAGGGTAAGCACCAAACCTGTCCTGCAAAGAGGAGGGAGGTTCAGACTAGACATAAGGAAAAAAATCTTCACAGAAAGGGTCGTTGGGCAGTGGCAGAGGCTGCCCAGGGAGGGGGTTGAGTCACCTTCCCTGGAGGGGTTTAAGGTGTAGGTGGATGAGATGCTGAGGGACACCTCAGGGATGAGCAGGGGAGGGACATCTCAGGGAGAGCAACGAGGCCTCCCCTCGGCCTCCTCTTCTCCAGGATAAACACCCCCAGCTCTCTCAGTCGCTCCTCCGAAGACTTGTTCTCCAGCCCCTTCCCCAGCTCTCTTACCAAGGACAAAAATCAACTCTGCAGGTAGCCCCTGGCATGGTTCTCCAGCTCCAGTGAGAGTCCCTGCCCAAGCCTCGGGCTGAGCAGAGCTGGCGCAAGGCAAGCTAAACCCTTTCCCTCTCCTCTTCCAGTTGGCTTCGGCTACTGGCATCCTCTTGCTGTCCTTCAGAGCAAGACCTTGGCAGCCAGTCCTGCAAGGCTCGTGCCTCTGGGGCTGCTGCTCCTTCCAGCAGCTCCTGCCTCCTGCAAGTGCCTCCTCTGCAGTCTGGGAATTGGGTGATGGACACCATGGGGCTAGCACCAGCTCCCACATCTTGTCTCGTGCAGGATCTGACTTTCTTCCAGCCTTTAGTAGTTTGTAACTGAACTGAGGGCTCGGGGAAGAGGAGCAAAGGTGCACACTCGCAACTGTGCAAGCACAACGAGCCCAAACAGCTTATTGATTGCCTCCCAGCATGGGCCTGGCCACCGGCTACCTATAAATATGGAGCAGAGGCAAGTTGTTTGCACCCAGGGCCCCTTCCTTAATAAACCGGGACAGAGCTGCTGCCTCCCTCGTTCGTCATGAGTTGCTCCTTATTTCTCAGGTTAGATATTTCCCAGCTCAGGGTTGTCAATACAAAGGGTGTTTGAATGAGGCAGAAGGGGTTGGGAAGAAGCCTGTTTCCTCCACAACCCAGTGTCTCCGCTCACCCCGCGGACAGGGTCATCAGCTGAATCCTGAAAACCCACCTGCTCCTACTGGGAGGGAGGGTTTTACGGCAGAGGAGCTGCAGTTTATGGCACCGTGGAGGACTATGCGGGATACGCTTGGCAACAGAAAATGGAAAGTTTGTCTATTAAACGGTAAATTATCCCTCCAATGTGTCTTTATTGAGGAGGGTTAATGAGCGGCTCCAGGCAGAGTGAGTGGGGGATGCACACAGTGTACGGATTGGGAACAATCCCTACATCTGGGGACTCCCAAGTCCCTGCTCCCACGCTGCACCAACAATAGCTGCACCAACAATTTCCATGTGCAAGCGCTTCCTCGCGTGTGGTTTATTCAAACCAGCTTGGGCTGAGCCACAGAGCTCCCAGGCACTTGGTGCATCCAGCCGCACTGGGAACAGCATCTCCTCCCCATCTGTGCCTGGGCTGCTTGGCACAAATGTGGAAAGCTCTCTATAGAGCTGGTTTGGGGAACTCAGGGTGCAGGGTTGGGTCCCTCTGCAAAGCAGGGATGTGGTGACTTGCAGACTGTCCCCCTCCTGCTGCTCTGCTGTTACTCAAGAGAGTGGAGTGAGCTGGGAAGAGGAGGCTGAGAGGAGACCTCATTGCTGTCTATAACTCCCTGAGAGGAGGTTGTGGAGAGGAGGGAGCTGGGCTCTTCTCCCAAGGGACAGGGGACAGGACGAGAGGGAATGGCCTCAAGCTCCACCAGGGGAGGGTCAGGCTACGGATTAGGAAAAAATTCTTCACAGAGGGGGTCACTGTGCACTGAAACAGGCTGCCCAGGGAGGGGGTTGACTCGCCTTCCCTGGAGGGTTTTAAGGTGCAGGTAGTCGAGGTGCTGAGGGACATGGGTTAGTGATTGATGGGAATGGTTGGACTTGATGATCCGGTGGGTCTCTTCCAACCTGGTTGTTCTATGATTCTATTCCATGACTCACACAGTTCCTGTTGTGTGCTGCTAGGGCCAGATCTGCTGGCTTGGGAGCCTCCGTACCTCCTATACCATCCTGGAGGACCTGATGGATGCTGTGACCTTCACTCAGTCCCAGTAGCGAGGTCCCCAGGCAGTGGAGCTGCCCCCTCAGTCACCACATTCACAGGATGATGCTGGCACATGGTGATGCTGGCAGCCTTCGCAGGGCAGCACTGGTAGCGTTTACAGGGTGATGCTGGCAGCACTCAGAGGGCAATGCTGGCAGTTAGCAGGGTGATGCTGGCAGTGGTTGCAGGGCTCTGTCTAGAGGGTGACGCTAGCCGTGTTCGCAGGGGAACACTGGCAGTTTGCAGGGTGATGCTGGCATTTCGCAGGGCAATGCTAGTGGTGCTTGCCAGCTCTGGTGAGGCCGCTCCTTGAATCCTGTGTTCAGTTGTGGGCCCCTCAGCACAAGAAGGATGTTGAGGCTCTGGAGAGAGTCCAGAGAGGAGCAAGGAAGCTGGTGAAGGGGCTGGAGAACAGGCCCTATGAGGAGCAGCTGAGAGAGCTGGAGGGGTTTATCCTGGAGAAGAGGAGGCTGAGGGGAGACCTCATTGCTCTCTACAACTCCCTGAGAGGAGGTTGTGTAGAGGAGGGAGCTGGGCTCTTCTGCCAAGGGACAGGGGACAGGACGAGAGGGAATGGCCTCAAGCTCCACCAGGGGAGATTTAGGATGGAGATTAGGAGGAAGTTTTTCACAGAAAGGGTCATTGGGCATTGGAATAGGCTGCCCAGGGAGGGGATTGATTCCCCTTCCCTGGAGGTGTTTAAGGGACGGGTGGGTGAGGTCCTGAGGGACTTGGTTTAGTGTTTGATAGGAATGGTTGGACTTGATGATCTGGTGGGTCTCTTCCAACCTGGTGATTCTATGATTCTAGGGCATCCCATCCAGGCCCTTCCAACCGCTTTCTCTGCTCTCTGTGTTCACGTTGGCCTTACTCACAACCCCAGCTCCCCCTCACCTCCATCTCCCAGACGCAGCCAGAGAGGAAGAACTCTGACCTCTCCAGATCTGCCCCCCAAGTGCCGTGGGGCAGGCAGGGGGGGTCTGATCCCACAGTGTGTGCTGCCAGCCCCCTCTTGTGCTGCCGCTGCAGAACGGCCTTGGCGAGGCACAACGCACCCAAAGGCTTTTGTGCAAGAGGTGGCAGAGATCCTGCTCCCCTGGGGTGGGAGGACGGGTGGGCGGCTGGGTCAGGAGCAACTCCGGCTTTGTAAGTGAAAAAGTGGGAGGAAACAAACCTTAAACCAACCTCAGGCCAACACAGCTACCCTGACATCACAGACCTGTGTGTGCAGCCGGTTACACGAAGCCACGATGCCCAACTCCATTCACCCCAAACCCCAACAGCGTGTGAGCTTATAGAATAACAGAATCATAGAACCACCAGGTTGGAAGAGACTCACCGGATCATCGAGTCCAACCATTCCTATCAAACACTAACCCATGTCCCTCAGCACCTCGTCCACCTGCACCTTAAACACCTCCAGCGAAGGATGAATCAACCCCCTCCCTGGGCAGCCTATTCCAATGCCCAATGACCCTTTCTGTGGAAAACCTCCTCCTAATCTCCATCCTGAGCCTCCCCTGGGGGAGCTTGAGGCCATTCCCTCTCATCCTGTCCCCTGTCCCTTGGGAGAAGAGCCCAGCTCCCTCCTCTCCACAACCTCCTCTCAGGGAGTTGCAGAGAGTAATGAGGTCTCCTCTCAGCCTCCTCTTCTCCAGGATAAACACCCCCAGCTCTCTCAGCTGCTCCTCTTCTTCTCCAGCCCCTTCACCAGCTTCGTTGCTCTTCTCTGGACTCTCTCCAGAGCCTCAACATCCTTCTTGTGCTGAGGGGTTCTTCCCAGGGAAGCAGGATGGGGCCAGAGAGCTGGTGCTGGTGGAGACCCCACCCTGACCCACAGCAGAAAAGGACATCGATTAGGGACCCAGCGCAGCGACCTTGGCATCCACACGCTTTATGATCTTTCACACGGAAGCCTCGCTGAGGGGAAGAGCAGATAGAAGCAAACATGGTCATTTATTCACTCCATGAAAAAATATTAGTTAATCCAAGCCAATGAGATTGTAGAGCCTGATAAGTGGCCTGGCTGGTGCCAACATCTATCGCTAGCAGCGCTCGTGTTTTTTTTGTCTGCACTGTTGCCCGAGGCAGCGAGATGCAGCAGCCGCCTGACAGCTCCCAGCCACGCATGATAATTCGAGGGAGAAAAAATATCTTATTTCAACTCTGAACCAGGGCAGAGGTTATATTTTTTTTAAAAAAAAAAAAAAAAACACATCGAGACAACTTGCAAAAACTGATTCAGACAGCAGTGACGCTCTGCAGAGCTTATTTGCAAGTCTGTGCTGTGCAGTTTGAGATAAAAACTGTTTCACGGAATGAAGGATGAGTGGTGCTTGCTTGCTCTGTAACATCACTGCGGTGCAGGAATACCAACAGCCCAAAGCAAACGGACTGAGAGCAGAGCCATCCCCTCTAAATATGCCAAATATGCACCTTCACCCGGTGTTCGGCCCCTGTGACTATTGCCCTTTCGCCTGCAGCCAAGCTAAGTGCCTGAGTTGTGGCTCTAGGGGCTGAAAACTACTCATTTTTTAAACGATGAATACTTTTATCATTATGAATATTAAGTTATCAAAGCCCTATAAAGCTGTCACTCGGAATCACAGCTGTCTCAGCGTCATCAGGGGAGCGATATTTGGGTTTGCAGTGTTCAAAATAGCTACTGTGAGTTTTTGCATTCCTTTCTTCAGCATTTCCAAGAGCAGAGATGTCTCTCTGGGCTCCCACGGCAGCTTCCAGGCGCTCACAGGCTCATCCCCTGGTGCTCCCCAGGCCCTGGGGAGATCATAGAATCATAGAATCACCAGGTTGGGAGACCCATCGGATCATCGAGTCCAACCATTCCCATCAAACACTAAAGCATGTCCCTCGGCACCTCATCTACCCAGATGGGGTGCACTGGTCCCATGACACCCCAGAGGAGAACAGGGCCCGCTCGAGGCTCACCCCGCAGGAAGGCAGAGCTGGTTCCGAATCTACGCTTCCTTCTCCTGCTTGCTTTTCGATTGCCTGGCGAGGACGTTAATGAGCGTCTGAGCCACGGCAGGCAAGCCCAGGGCATTTCAAGCAGGGAAGAACTTCACAGAGAAATGATCTGCATAAAATCTGAGATGCCGTTATTAAGGAGGAAGAAAAGAAAATGCAAGCAGAAACCATCCTCCCTCGGCAGCCGAGAGTGGCAAGGGAAGAATGGTTTGACTGAGAAAAAATGCATTCATTTGATCCATTATTTATATAAAGTCCTCTTTGTAAACCTGATTTCCCATCACTCTGGATGACAGCAGGGGGAAGGACAGGGAAAGAAGAGGTCCAACTTAGAATCATAGAATCATAGACACATAGAACAACCAGGTTGGAAGAGACCCATCGGATCTTCTAGTCCAACCATTCCTATCAAACACTAAACCAAGTCCCTCAAGACCTCATCCACCCGTCCCTTAAACACCTCCAGGGAAGGGGAATCAACCACCTCCCTGGGCAGCCTATTCCAATGCCCAATGACCCTTTCCGTGAAAAACTTCCTCCTAATCTCCAGCCTAAATCTCCCCTGGTGGAGCTTGAGGCCATTCCCTCTCGTCCTGTCCCTTGGGAGAAGAGCCCAGCTCCCTCCTCTCCACAACCTCCTTTCAGGTAGTTGTAGAGAGTAATGAGGTTTCCCCTCAGCCTCCTCTTCTCCAGGATAAACACCCCCAGCTCTCTCAGCCGCTCCTCATCAGGCCTGTTCTCCAGCCCCTTCACCAGCTTCGTTGCTCTTCTCTGGACTCTCTCCAGAGCCTCAACATCCTTCTTGTGCTGAGGGGCCCACAACTCAACACAGGATTCAAGGAGCGGCCTCACCAGTGCTGAGTCCAGAGGGAGAATCACCTCCCTGGCCCTGCTGGTCACACCATTTCTGATCCAAGCCAGGATGCCCTTGGCCTTCTTGGCCACCTGGGCACACTGCTGGCTCATGGTCAGTCGCTGTCGACCAACCCCCCCAGGTCCCTCTCCTCCTGGCAGTTTTCCAGCCAGACTTCTCCCAGTCTGGAGCTCTGCAGAGGGTTGTTGTGCCCCAAGTGGGTGAGGGACCCTGTGAGGATCCTGGAGAGGGAACAGGCTCCAGGGCTGTGGGAGGCCAGGCCCATCCCCTCAGGTGAGTGGCACCTCACCCAGTGCCATCCCCGCAGGCGAGTGGCACCTCACCCAGTGCCGTCCCTGCAGGACACTGAAGGGCAGCGGCACTGGGGTTCTGAGTAGATGTTCCCTTCCTTTGGAAGGTGTTTACGCCTCCAAGTCCTCGCTGTCCCAATGAAATTGCTTAAGCCACTGAGCAGAACGGCTAAAAATAAAAGCATTTAATATGGGGGTTTCATGTGAACACACAGAAAGGCAACAGTCTGAAACAGTCTGAAACAGTAGGTAACACAACATGTATAAATAAGGACAAAAACTTAAAAATACTTTGGAAACAACAGACTCTGGGAACAGTTAGTGGCTGCTCTGGGAGAAAGAATCCTCGTGAGTCGTTGCACAGAGCAGACAATGGAGACACATCCAAGCATGACCAAACCCCCCCCTCTCCTCTAAGGCAGCGCGAACACGTTGAGACTGCAACAGCTCAGGGTCCAAGAGGCCCGAGGAGTCAGTCACCACCATCCTCTGCAGAGCGAGGACAGCCCAGGGCACCAAACTCCTCCTGGGACTGCCCTGTCTACAGACTGCGCCTACCTCTTCGGCAAGAGGGGCGTCCAAGACATAGAGAACGCTGGGCTGGTGCCCCACAGATAAATTTTCTCAGAGCTATGCAAATCTCAGCAAATCGGGAGCCAGATGGAGTCCCTGAGCCAGGGGCAACAGTGGAAAGAAGAGTTAAATTCCTCTCATCTACAGGGGAGCAGCGTTATTTAGTCAAGGAAGAAGATTGCCTTGCCAAGCAGACACCCAGACATATATAACCAAGTAAGCTACAGGCAACGGGGAGAGGAGGGATGGGATGAACGAATGCTTAAGCAGGACCAGACTCCACTCTCTGTGTGTCGCCACTTGACCTTTGGCTCCTCCTAATTTCTGATTGGAGGCAAAGCTGAGATCCTCAGGTCTCTGCTGCCAGCAGAGAGCAGGGGCAGGGTAGGAGTGCAGCCAGCAAAACACACTGAGCCGCTTGGGGAAGGGCACACGGACTGCTGCAGCCTGCGGAGGGAATGAACAGACACATCCAAAAAGCACATACTACTATCCCAACAAACAGCCTCTGCTCTTCCTCACAGCATCCTCACCTGCCTGGTCCCTGAAGAACCAGAGCTCTTTCTTTGCTGTGACAGAGGCTCCGAACACCAGCAGCTCCCACCTCGCACATCTACAGCCACACTAACCCCCCCGAGATATTCAAGGCAGCTCTTCCAGTGTGGGGTCAGACTGGGGACAGGCCCCTCGGTAAAGTAGCAGAAATATCCCTGTAGACAGAGCAGCACGAGGCACATAGCTTTGCATCGCAAGAAAAAAACCATCTCAGTTAGAAAAAAAAAAAAAAAAAAAAAGGCGACAAATTCCAGCTAAGCCGCTCAGGGCTCCGATACCCTGTTTTGACAGCTCTAGCCAGTCGGAGTGAAATCCCTGTCCACATCCCAATATTCACACCTCCTGCCACCAGTTGTCTCAGAAAGCTGTCAAGGACAGAGCTCCAGCTCCTGCTGGCTGCCGGTTCTTAAAGATTAGAAGACAATTATAATTGGATTCCGGAGATTATTTGTTTCACCGAGAAGGGCTGAGAAGTGTTTGGATGGTTCCCCAGATGATTAAATCTTTGTTTCACAGTAGAGACACTGGGTGTTTCCTACCCCAGAGAGCTTGCAGGCAGGTACTTGGCAAAACTAGCTTATTGAAGCACTTTAGCTTAAAGTGGCAGCAGACACTGGACAACTGTGGTGGAGGCTCTTACTGCACCGAGACGGTTTCATCCCATTTCTGCAGCTCAGGCCGAAGAGCTGAAAGAGCTCCAACCCTTTCCAGGTTAATGACTAATCAGCCAGTTGCCTGAGCAGCCAATATCTTTGTCACCGTTAGCAACAGACCCCGAACGGCCAGAGCCCTCCCTCACCTCTCCTGCTGATGGTTCCTGCGCAAACAGCTGCCAGGGCCTGCCTGCCCCACACATCCCAGTTTCCAAAGACCGTCCTGCCCCAGACAGCCCTTGCCAGGCCCCTGCTCTCAGCCTCTCTGGGCAAACACGAAGCAGACGCTCCTCGCTCACCAGGTAGAGCTGTGCCACGGAAACACAAAGGGAATGAGCAAGGGCTGCCTCGCCTCTCGGCTCAAGCTGAATCAGAGGGATGAGTTTATTGGGCAATCTGCTTTCCCTTGGTCCCACTTGAAATGCTGGCAGCCAGGATCTCTATTCTTCAACCAGGTCCCTGTATCATTTTGCGCACTCCAGCACTTCAGGGGGGAGCAGAGCAAAACAGAGCTCAGAGGAAGAAGAGGCTCCAGGGGAAGCCTGGAAATAAGGTTAGCTGACAGGTCAGGCTCCACCGTTCTCACTGCTAACAGAGGTGAGGGAGTAAAAACAAGCCAACACGTTAAAATCCGAGAGCAGAAAAGCTGCAAAACCCACAGCCCTGCGATGTACAGAGCTCTTGTAAGCAAGCACTCCAGCTCTTCCCAGAGCCAGGTCAGACATGCTGCACACATTTTGATTAGATAGTGGTTTGCCCCATAGTGGAATGAAATATAATTTATATACAAAAAGAAACAAGTCCCTGCAGCCTTGGCAAAGGTCCAGTTTCGAGAGCGCTGCCCTGTTGGTGAGGGTTGCCGTGAGCCTGCAGCACTCCCCTCTCAACAGAGCTCGTCATTCACAGCTTGCGAGGCTGGGCACTCCCCACCCAGGAGTCGGTACGAGGCCATTCAAAGGGATGACGAATCCTTGGAAAGCAGGTGAGTTCGTACGCGTCTACAAGATGCCTGGAGCAGAGAATTACAGCAAGTGAATGATTTGACACAGAATTCCATGCAAGAAAAAGCTGATCTGCTGTTAGAATCATAGAACAACCAGGTTGGAAGAGACCCATCGGATCATCGAGTCCAACCATTCCTATCAAACACTAACCCATGTCCCTCAGGACCTCATCTACCTGTGCCTTAAACACCTCCAGGGAAGGGGAATCAACCACCTCCCTGGGCAGCCTATTCCAATGCCCAATGACCCTCTGTGTGAAAAACTTCCTCCTAATCTCCAGCCTAAATCTCCCCTGGTGGAGCTTGAGGCCATTCCCTCTCGTCCTGTCCCCTGTCCCTTGGGAGAAGAGCCCAGCTCCCTCCTCTCCACAACCTCCTCTCAGGGAGTTGTAGAGAGCAATGAGGTCTCCTCTCAGCCTCCTCTTCTCTAGGCTAAACACCCCCAGCTCTCTCAGCCGCTCCTCACAGGGCCTGTTCTCTCCAGGTTGTCCAAGGAAACGACTTCCCCGAAATGACTTCCCCTGGCATCTGCTTCCACACCTCTTACCAAACCAGAGCACTAAACCAGAGGCAGGGAGCAGATGGGGACAAGCACAGCAGTTGGTCTTGGGCTGTACCAACCTCTTGTGCCACTGCCACCCTGACAGGCTGTTAGCACTGCCCTGAGCCTGCCAGCTCACAGGTAGAAGGGCTGTATACACCTGCTTGGCTGAAACCCCTCAAGTCCAGGCTTCCAGGACACCAACTGCCTGCAGCCTGGCACGGAGCCTGGCACAAGCCAGGGCACCACAGCTGCCACACAGCACAAGACAGAGCCTTGTGTGCAGGCCACCACCTCCCTGCAGGTCTCAGAGCCTCACAGGAAAGAGAAGGGGGGTGTGTGTTTATGTCTCACCTCTTTCCGGCCCTCCAAGGATTTCAGCTTCGTTTGGGACATGTGAGCTGGAGATCCACATTTCTGTAACTGGACAAGACCGGGATAGGAGTAAAGAGCTGGGGGATTAAGTGGCACCCACAGCCTTCTCTAAGAGCAGCTACCACCCAAATATCACCCTCTTGGCCTCTTGGCTTGTCTGGGCCGTGGGACAGCCCTACAGCCAGTAGGTTCCGTAAATCTTGTGGAGGAGGATAGGAGAGAGGGAAAAGGGCACAAGCTGATGCCCAAGGGCAGGAAGACAGCCAGAGGGATAAGATTGGAACGGAGACCCAGTGCTGCAACCCCTTTCCCGATACTGCCCTTGCCATCTGCTCTGCTCTCCTCACAGCGGCTTCCTAAGACCTTATTTTATCAAAAAAAGGAAACGTCATACAGGAGACAACTGGAAACCTTCTCTTGGGAAGTGAACAGCAAGCATTGATCACCAAAATGAACATCCAAGTTGAGCCCAACGTCCCTTCACGCTCTCCCCACCAGCAACTTTATTGGTGCTGTAAGTAGCTCTTACCAGATGAATATTCTCTTTGCTGACTCTCTCGGGCTCCGGTGTGGCATCCCTGCTCTTCCTCTCCACGACAACCGGGGTTCCCAAAACTTTCCGCTGCCGTAAGAAGAGAGGGCTGTTGGCTAGTGCTTAGAGTGCAAAGAGGAAAAGAAAGGGAAGGAGCAGGATGCAATGCTGGGAAAGAGAAAAGGAAGCCAAGCTGGGACAAAGACTGCAAAGCAGAACCAACTGAAATACCATATCACTATAGGCTGAACCTGTATGATTGTAAAGGATTTGGGAGCCAAGCTGAGGGCTGGCCGGGAGCCCAGCCTGTCAGAAGCAGGTTCCTGCAGCTGGAGAGCAGCCTACAGGGCACTGACACCTGTGCTAACAGGCCAGACTACATGACCAGCTCCCTGTCAGTCCTCATCTTGTCTCTGGAAGCAAACAATCCTTCGGAAAGATGCACAGATCCTACAGACACACATTTCATAGACACTTACACTTTATATTAACGAGGCCTTTTCTCTCGTGCTGCCTTTTCTGTTCCCAGTGCATCTGTGATCTTTGGCAGCTAATGCTTTGAACAGTCCCTACCTTTGAGGGCTTCATTCAAGCCAGGGCAAGGCAGAAGCAGAGAGCAACGTCAGAAACTCATAGTAGGAAGCAGGGGTCGGAGGCTGCCTTTACCTTAATGAGGCCACTGAAAGAGCGTGAGCGGGTGCGTCGTGGTGCTGGGGATGCAGGCCTATCCGATCCAGGAGTGAGAGCTGCAGGATGCTTATTAAACTAGGAGGAAACATGAGAGCAGTATGTTAGCACAGTTACGCTCATCCCTCGCTGTGCTACTCCATCAGTTGCCCTCTGCCTAGAGGACTTTTCATACCCCAAAATGGAAGAGCCGGGATAAGAAGGCAGAGGAAGGCCATGCCTCCCACTCAGGATGACAGGGAGATGGGGTGTGAGGCTGCTTTGTGCTGGCTACCTCCTAAGCCCAAAGCCACAGCTGCTGAAGCAGAAAGGGGGTTTGGGTAGAGGCTGGAGGCTGGCAGCCAGGACTGGTGCTGACCATGCTGCCCTGTCTCTCTAGAGCAGCAGACTGGCTGGGAACGCTCACCGGATCAAGAGGAGACCAGTCTATCCACTCCCCACTTGCGAGAGGGGAGGGAGACTTTTCACTTTCTGAGTCAGGAAGCTCAAAAAGGTTGTGATCAGGACTGGGGAATTGCTGGTTGGCAAGTCCCTGGCTTAGAAAACAGAGATCTCAAACTACAGCTTGGTAGGAAGCTCCACCACCAGCAACACCCAGAATAGGCCTCCTCCTCCTCCTCCTCCCTTACCTTCTTACAGCTCTGCCCTCACACGGCTCAAAGCCCACACTCCCCAGCCTGCCCAGGATCACTCTCAAGCAGGCCCAGCCCTTAGCCCTGTGCCCAGGATTGTGCTGACAAGCACTCCCCAAAAACATCTTTCTCCCCCCACACTACCTGCCGGATGAGCTTCTTCTTCTTGGCGGAGTCAGGCATATTGTGGACATGGCGGAAAAGCTCCTTCAGTGCCTCCTCCGTGCGCTGCTGGGTCTCCTCCTGATGGCAACTGTCCAGGCGGCTTCGCTTCTGAGACTTGAGGGGCTGCAGCTCCTTGGAGCCAGGAGACGCCAGCAAATCCAGGTCGTCCTGGGAAAGTGGAGACAGCAGTTGCTTGCCCTGCTTTAATCCAAACGAGCCACCCATCTGAGCCAGGCTGGGAAGAGTCCTGCGAGCTGCCTCAACCCCAATGAATGCTCAGGGCTGTGTTTTTCCTACCCCTCTGCAGCAGCACTGCACCAGCAGGCCCCGTGCCAGGAAGAGGTGGCAGCAAAACAAAGGTGACCCCATTGCTTCTTCCCTCCCGTCCCGGCTGCAGAAGCCCTTCCAGGCTCCAGAAGGGTCAGTGCAGCTCCTTACAATGCATCTTCCCTCTTCTGCAGCTGCCTGAGGCAGGGAAACATTTTCTGGCAAGACAGACATATCTTGTCCTAGTGGCAGCAAGTAGCCTTTATCCCAGCCCATCTTCCAAGCTGCCTGCCCTGGCAGCAGAAGCATCTGTCTGGAAGCACAACCCTGTGAAGCTGCAGGTGCTACATGTACTGGGCACAGGGAGCAAGTCTGCTGCTAACCAGGGGCAGGCAGCTTTCCCTCTGCTTTTGATTAACAGATGTTCCAACTCTGCCCCATTTCCCTAATGCAGCCACCTGCACGACCACACCAGATGGTTCTCTCTCACTTCTGCTCTCTGACAGATCCACTTTCACGACTTGGTTTGTTCTCAGCTTCGTTCACTCACAACGATCCCTTCATAGCACCACAGCCTCTGTCCTTCCACAGAGGGCAGGGGCTGCATTTCATCAAATCATAGAACCAGAGAACCACCAGGTTGGAAGAGACCCACCGGATCATCGAATCCAACCATTCCCACCGATCTCTAACCCATGTCCCTCAGCACCTCGTCCACCTGCACCTTAAACCTCTCCAGGGAAGGCGAGTCAACCCCCTCCCTGGGCAGCCTGTTATTTGCTGGCTTTACCTTTGATGTGTGGGCTCTGGATCCCAGGTAGTGCAGCCTGGCACACTCACGGATATACGCTGGGGCCTGTGACGACGAGCAGAGAAAAGGCCACATGTATATTTAGTATATTTAGCCCTAGGGCAAGAGTGGCTGCGACACGAGCTGGTCTTCTTCAACCATGTCACACATAAGCCACTCCTGTCAGGACTCAGCTGTCTAGGTCAGACAAAGCAATGGGATTTCATGCCCTCAGCACAGTCCCTGTTCACGGTTTCCTTCTGATGCAGGCAACCAGCCCGAGTAGGACACAGTAAGGTTTAACGGGAACTTCTGCCAAGCAATTCCTTCAGCTCTGAGCTGGCCAAAGAGGGGCCTGACGAATAGGGCAGAGGGGGAACTTTCTGTGGGAGGACTCTGCAGAGAGCAGCTGCCTACAACGACCACGTAGGTCCTGGGGAGCTATCAGTTGCAGAGAAGTTCACAACAAAATGACTCATTGGATTAGGGACTCGGCTCTTTGCAGCCCTCGCCCAGGATGAGCCCTTTCAGCTCCCCTGCTCTGCCAGAAGCTGAGGGGAGCCTGGTCGGTCCCCGATCGCAGCCCCAGGTTTCCCAGCTGGGCAGCGGGTGCTGGGTGCCCAGCAGAGGGGGGTGTTACACCACACCGTGTGCTCCTGACCTGCCCAGGCAAAGCCACCCCTGGGGCTACCCTCCTCCTGGGCTGCCTGCCCAAAGTCCTCCTCCCTAGTTCCTAAAGGAACAGCTTCTGGTAGAAATTCTTCATGCAGAATATGCACTTGATGCCTGCAATCTGTCCAGACAAGGGGCATTCAACGTCCTACTGAGGGGCCAGGGAGAGCAAGGCCCCAGAGCACACTTACCTTGAAGAGTTTCTGAGAGTGTTTGATCATGAAGGTCACTCCATTGTTCAGCTTCGTGATATTCTCCTGAAGGTCGTTTGCTGTCACCTGGCAAGGGGACACAGCCAAAGGCGCAGCAGTTAGAAGGGGAGGGGGAAGGGTCTCCACCGCCCTTGCTGTCCCTGGGGCACAGGCACACACAGTGTCTCAGCAGGAGACCTGCTCTGGGGTGTCAGGGATGCAGGGCTCACAGAGCCAAAGCTGCTCTGAGAGAAAAACTTGACAACTCTGGGGTCAAACAATTTACTGACAACACGACAAACATTGCAGAGTGATCTGCAAGGTTTGTCTGGAGTTGTCATTCTTTAAAGATCTGAGTTGTTCCAATTTTACTGAAAAAGGCGAAGCACCAGTTTCAAGCGAGACCTACGGCAGGTCTGGGCTGAACACTAGGGCTGGGTCTTGCCAGAAAGTTCTACCTCATCACCTCAGCTTCCAACCCTCACATTACAGTATCAATATTTCATCTTCCCATCTTGGTTCTTCCCCTGTAGGGCTGCCAGGCCTCTACTTTCGACCTCACAATATCCCACTGAGGCACTTGCTCACATTTCTGGGCCACAAGATGTGAGGCGCAAACATGAGCGCAAGGTTGTGGGCAGACATCTTGTTCTTGTCTTGTTTCTTGGCCGTCTGGTAGAGCAGGTCCAGCAGCAGTTTGAGCAGACTGCGGTTGGGCGCGGGAAGGATCAAAAACAGCAGCTGGAGGGCTTCGATCTGGCGCTCTTTGTCCGGAGTGCTGGTCTTATTCCCTTTGTCATCAAACAGCGTCAGGTCTGCAAGATCACAAGGCAAGAACATCAAGGACCGACATTTACCTTCCCTAACGTCAGCCCTACTGCAACTGGCTACCCTTCCCTCTCCACGTGCAGAGCTCCTCCAAACCCTTGCACAGTTCCTGACCCTCTGCCTCTCTGCTCCAGCTTCCAATCTCTCCATCTGATGCTGATCTGTGGTGCTTCTCCTACAGGTGAACACAGTTGCTAAGAGCTGCGATGAGGAAGACAGAGGAAGTTCACGTACGGTAGTTCTATAACAGTTATTAAGTTTGCAGAAACCGCACCTCGCTCGGGACACCCTCAGACTTAGACAGAAACTCAGGTTACCAGGGTGAGCTCAGCTCCTGTCGACATCTCTTTATTGCTGGAGAGAAAAGATGGGCTAGAGAGACTTGGTCAGATTCCTTCGGATTTTCAGTTCTGGTCTTTCCACTATTAGCATGAGATGACAGGAAGATTTATTCTTATCCTGCCTTGAAAGTTTACACTTCTGCAGCCTAGTGTGCAGCTCTGCGCCATTAACAGCTTTCTAGGAGGCTGGTTCCTTCCTCTCTGCTCATCGCTGCCTCTTGTTGCTCACTTACCTGCAATTTTGAGGTGGGCATGGAAGTGCTTGTGTGTCAGCAGCGGCTCTGGTAATTCCCCCAGGAACACCTTGAGCAGGGTGGCCACATCGTTGGAATGAAACTCCCCAGAGTCCAGGTCGATATCTGTACCACTGTTCAGAGCATCCTTTAGGATCTGTTGCCTGATGCTGTTGCCTGGCACGCGAAACAAGCCTTCTGCTCTTAAATCTGCTCAGCAGAGGGGAGAAAAATGGCCACTGGTTAATCGGAGGCCGATTCCCACCTTCTCACTACAGCAGCTCCTTCCTTTTTCAGCGCTTGACAGCAAAACTCAGTGAGCTGCATTCAGAGACATGATGTCAAGCCAGCTCCTGATCAGCAGAAAAAATCCATGCATAGAGAGAAAGAAATTAACATATCTGCCAGGCGATTCTGAGGAGCAGTTGCCTAGTCCAGCCTCAAACTCCTGCTGCTGGAGAGCTCGGAGCTTTTCATTCTCTCTGCACCACAGGCTCTAGTCTAGACCCCCTGGGGCAGGGAAGACAGCCAGACAGAGTTACTTACTCTTGTGCAGGTACTCAATTAGCTGGGAGACCTGCGCGATGCCTTCTTCTGTCAGCGGCGAGCCGAACACCACCCCTTTCTCTGCAGAACAGAAGAGAACGTGCTCAGGCAGCTCAGACCAAACAGCCACAGAGGGAAGTGGTCCCTATAGAACAGGATCTCAATATGCAAAGGCCAGTTCCCCAAAATGCTTAGAATCGTAGAATCACCAGGTTGGAAGAGACCCATCGGATCATCGAGTCCAACCACATCATGAGTTGACGAGCCTCATCATCCTGCTTCTTACTTCAGCTTAATTACAGTTTTTATCAGCTAAAGCAAACATTCCCTTGCTCCCCAAACCAAAATCACAGTAGAACAGATGCTTCAGTTTTAAACAGCACATCACCTGGAAGCTTGGACCTGACGGAAACAGCAAAGGGCAGATGCCACATTTGCACATTCCATACCTGTGAAGGAATGTCCGGATTAATCCTGACAGGAGCTTTGACGCAGTGGAGCAGAAAGAAGAGATGCAGCTGTGAGACTATGGGAGAGGGAAACAAGCACTAATGCAGAGAGTTAACGACCCAACTGGCTCACACTGGCTTCTTTTTCATGGACAGGCAGCCCCTGGAACTCCCTAATTCCAGTGAATCCCTTTTTCCATGTCAGCTGCTTGGCCCAAGTATAGTAAAGTATGAAATATCAGAAAGTTGAACATGGAAGAGCTAGAAGAAAGGAGAATAGCGAAGCAATGAACTTGTCTCTCCTTCATATGGAGCACTGACAGCTCCTCTCATCTCATGGGGCTGTTACAGATCAGGCATGAGCTGCCAGCTCCACAACTCCACTCAACACAGGCTACAGCCCCAAAAGAACATAGAAGCACCTGAGCTGAAAGGAAGGAGATCCTTGCATGGAAGGAAACATTAGAGGAGTGAGAAGCCCATCTAACTGCAAGGCATGTGCTGAACCAATGCAGAAAGCTGTCCATGTCCGGAGAAGGACTTCTCAGGCAAAAGAGTGGTTACACAGCAGGATGCTATTTTCTAATTAACACAGTCTTATTAGTGAGTGACTTTTTCCATCAAACACGCACAGCCAGCAAGCTCTGTCCTTCAGAAAGCTGAGGCAACCCCCATGGCTTCACTGGCAGCAAACAAAGCCCTGAATCATAGAATCATAGAGCAACCAGGTTGGAAGAGACCCATCGGATCATCGAGTCCAACCTGAGCACCACTTCTTCCCTCAGATGCAGGTAGGTTTTGACTGCAGCTAGAGATGAGTCGCTGGACATACCATATCGCAACATGGGACTGGGATTGAAAACTGGAACCAGGTATAGAGCTGGTTCGTCCTGCCCTTCAGCTTCGGCTTCAGAGACCTGACAGATTTAAGAAAAGAATATTCCTCCCTTCTCCATGTCCACGCTCTAGGAGCACAGGCTGCTTCTGTGGGCAAGCTGGGCGCTCGTATCCCAGATGTTTGTTAAAGCAGATAGCTCAGCAACCCACACAGTGCATTGACTGGTGAGATAAAAGTTGTCTCCCCCACCAGCTCTCTCTTGCCTTTTTTCCCCCTTACGGCACATTTTGATTTGACTAGCTTTTGGTCTGCTGTACGACAGACCTCACAGTTCTGTGGTGTTGATGCTCACAGCATGTGGGACAGACCTGGTTAACCCTGCACACTTCTCTAGAAACCATCTTAGATTTATTCTGCCCGAAGAATATTCCACTTTCTTCTAGGACTTCTGAAATGCTTGGTAAGCCACCAGGAACTCCAGCCTCCCGCTAAATCAAGAACTTTCCGACCTCCCTCTGATAAAGCACACGCTTCAGTCTTGGGGGAGGAAGGAGAGCAATGTGACCTCTTGATCCACAGGTAAGATCTAAAAGGCTTAAGCGCAAAGGAAGAGAACGTCTGGAGAAAGATTCTCGTCCTTGAAGGCAACTAAATTCATTAGACATTCAACAGAAAGAATCAATAGTGGCCAGGAAGGGGATAGGAAAATACATCTTCTTGAGACATGCAGGGCCTGACAAATTCGATTTACTTTTGAAGTCAGAAGTTGATATCTGAATGAGAATTTGATTCCCAAAGAAACTTGAAAGAAGCGTCTGGAGAATGGATGCTGAGTTGCGAAGGCTTAGATGTTATTGTACGATTGCTTCTGAAACTAAGAAGCAGCATGAGATTGAGCTTCCTAATGCTCAAAGGAGTTGTAAGCATTTGCAGTTTCATCATCTCTGAGCTCTATGGTCCTTGGCCTCTGGCTTTGAAGAAATAAAATCTGTTTGTTCTAGCTGGTCTATAACACAAAGAAAAACAAATGATGGCTCCGAGATGAAACACACAGTACATGAAACCGATTTTCTCTGTAGGCACAAAACACTTTTTCTCAGAGTTTGGCCAAGGAGTTCACAGACAGAGCCTGTCAATGCAGGGAGACGGAGCCGTTGCAGCCTGGGAGTGCAGCCAGCAGACTTGGAAACATCTGCTGCTGGAGCTGTAGTGAGACACGGGCCATGGAGACATCTGAATGGGAAAGGCGGAGCTCTTGGGAAAGAGTTAGCGGGAGATGTCAGGTCTGATAAGAGAAGTGCTCCAGCAGAGCACTTGAAAAATGAGCTAGAGAAGGCTCACAAGCCCCTGCTAGAAGGGTTTGACAAGAAGAGGGAAGTTTCCATGCACTCTGAGAAAACACTTTCAGCTTAGCTACTCACTCGCTTCTGTCTGTCAGGCAGCAAGTGTCTAAATTCAAAGTGTCCTGCACTCTCCTGGGACAGAGGCAGGAGCAAGAACAGGTATGAGCACAGACTAATTGCAGTCTGGGGGCTGCGTGACGACTTGTTATTACGGAGCAGCAAGGTAACTCACCCTGTCCAGCCCAGAGGATCTGCCAGGGCTCCCACTGGCTAAACCAGGAGGGGAGGGCTGAATCCAGCACCAGAAAATTCAGCCTGAACAGTCGGGCTGCAGAGATTGTCCTTACGAAATACAGTGGAGGGACAGGTTTGGTAGAATAAAAAAAAAAACACATGAAAAACTACGTAAAGATTGAAGGAAAAAAAATTAATACTCAGCACAGTGATAGCTGCCTTCTCAGAGGCACTCACACTGCTCAAAGGAAGGGGAAGACTACTTAGAAGTGTTAGGCCTCAGGCTGCTAACATCTGAAAGCAGCTACCCACAGCTTCTCTGCCAGCAGAGTCAAGGAAACCAGAGCTGACAAGGGATGCAAGAGGTGCCCAGATGGAGGCTGCTTC
Source organism: Coccyzus lansbergi (assembly GCA_033558105.1). Lineage (NCBI taxonomy): Eukaryota > Metazoa > Chordata > Aves > Cuculiformes > Coccyzidae > Coccyzus > Coccyzus lansbergi. Next base: position 16,696 of record JAUMJK010001322.1, on the reverse strand, counting down.
GCTCTAGATGAGTGAGAACATTTAGCTGAAGTAACCAGGAAAACCACATCCATGAGCGTGGGCAGAGGTGGGAGAAGGCACCTTTCAGTTAAAACAAGAGAGAGTGGTAAATGCCAGGCAATGAAGAGGAGAGTATCTGAGCACAACAGTGCTCAAAGGCGGATCTCTGACTTCTGAGAAGGAGTCTGGGGCTACTGTTCCATAACCAAGACAGCCGAACTTGAAAGGTAAGAACAGTCAGTTTACCAGAAGAAAACTCCAGCTGAATCGTCTCGGAGAGAAGGAGAAACATGTCATCTCCTGAGGCTGAATTTGCACTTGAGCAGAGTCTGTCTGCAGAGCTTTGTCACCAACTCACTGGATTAAGATGTGGATCAGAGTGTCACTGGCACGGGAGATGCTTACAGATTTCTGAGCAGCACAGATGAGAACTTCTAGAGTGCTGGGACAGAATCGACGTTGGGCCCTGAGTGAAGTCAGTGGCTTGGGAAACCTGAGCGTCGCTGTTCTATGTGGAACCCACTGCTCTCAGCCTTTACTAAAAACAGTACAAAGATGCCTCTGGAAGTGCATGTCTGTTCCCACTGGCTGAGCAGCTGAGGTCCAGCACAGCTGGGAAGCGCCTGTTGGGACAGAAAGGGTCACTGGGCAGTGGCAGAGGTTGCCCAGGGAGGGGGCTGAGTCACCTTCCCTGGAGGTGTTTAAGGGACGGGTGGATGAGGTGCTGAGGGACATGGGTTAGTGTCTGATGGGAATGGTTGGACTTGATGACCTTGTGGGTTTCTTCCAATCTGGTTATTCTATGATTCTATAATATTCCCTCACTAATGAGGAATGCTAAGAGACTAAGGAAAACAGCATGGACTACTACGGACACGAACAAGCAGAGAGACAACACCACCTTGGTGTGTATTGGAAGCACTCACGGATTGTTCAGGCGCCTCTCCCCAGCTCCATGCTGTCCACAGAGTCAGACCAGAAACTCTCAGGGCCCAAACCTGTATCCCAGTGGTTTGTGATGCTGAGTGCAGCGAGCAGCAAACTGCCTGAGGCCACCCTGACAGAAACGGCAGCAATAATCCCCAGGGGAAGGGCACTCTGGAAGCGGCAGGGCATTTCCAGGATTAACCTCGTGGCCTCTGTTGTGCTCCTTTCTAGAGTAATACCCAGAGATTACAAACTTGCAGTATTAAGCATTCAACACAAGCTCAAAGGAACTGTGCTACGCTGGAAGTTTTGTAAAGTACCTGTAAGAGATGATGACAGGCAGTATCACCCTGAAGGCAGGCACCAGCCCTCATGCCATACTCACCTTTGCGCTTCAGAGATATCAGAGAACGGAAAAATCCAGAGGCTGTGCTGTTGGCCCCAGGCAGCTTTGGGTCCTCCTCTCCCATCAGCTGGGCCAGCTCTGCCCCCGGCAGGTCGATGAGCCTGGTAATGTTGCTGACAACCAGCTCTGTGAACACCTCTGGCTTCTCATGGCGCAGCTTTTCTACAAAGAAGTCGGGATTGAAGATGATGGGCTGGCTGCGGAGGGAGGAGTCATTGCAAATGACAAAATTGCAGATGGCATCACTGGAAGAAAAGGAAGGAAGGAGACAAAAAGAAAAATTACAGTAACTCCTCATTGCTCTGTTTTCACAGCCAGCTGGTCTGCCCCGAAGGAAACATCTGCTGACACAGGAGCTACCAGTCTACACCAGCAGCACTGTCTGTCTCCAGTGAGCGCTCAGCACAGTGTGGTTACACCTCCCTCTGGAGCAAAAGTGTTTCTGGCCTGTCTGCACAACCCAGCCCAGACTAGCACTCCAGAACGTGACGGTAACACACGCAACACATGACAACACCCAACCACAACCTTCACTGTATCTACATGCGACCACCTCAGGCAGCTATGACATCCAGTATTTCGCATTGACTCATGGATAAGTTTGGTTCTGTCTCCTTTCCTCCACAGAAATTCACACTCCGTGGCCTGAAAGACTAAATCCCAATCTTTTTCTCACAGCCAGTTATAGTCATCAGTTCCCACGGCTGTTCCCATGTCCTGGGACTTTGCTGCCGCATCTGCGACACTCTCTGCTAAGGGTTAACTGTAGCACACACTTAGCCCTACTGCAAGCTTCATTTACCACATCCAAAACGAAAATAACAGAGTTGTCAAAGAGAGACCTCAGGTTAATCAGTGCTTTCAATGCTCACGCTTAAAGCTCACCCCAATTTCCATCTACCTCTAGGTCTTCCATTACCATGTTCCCATCATTTCAAACACTTAGAATAGAATCATAGAATCACCAAGTTGGATCATCGAGTCCAACCATTCCTATCAAACACTAACCCATGTCCCTCAGCACCTTGTCCACTCATCCCTGAATCAACCCCCTCCCTGGGCAGCCTGTTCCAATGCCCAATGACCCTCTGTGTGAAGAACTTCCCCCTAATCTCCAGCCTAAATCTCCCCTGGAGGAGCTTGAGGCCATTCCCTCTCGTCCTGTCGCTTGGGAGAAGAGCCCAGCTCCCTCCTCTCTACAACCTCCTTTCAGGTAGTTGGAGAGAGCAATGAGGTCTCCTCTCAGCCTCCTCTCCTCTAGGCTAAACAACTTGCATGCGTCTGAAGTCAAGCACACAGATTAGAGTCGCCAAGCTTGCTTCTCCTGCTTTTACTTAAATATAAGTATTGGTGTCTTTATTCTCCAGTCACAAGCTCTGCTATAAAGTGCTGGTCTGGCCCTGCGAGTCGGTGTGTGCCAGTTCTTCCAGGACTCTGGGAGGAGGCTGCCTACCCACCACTTGCACACACCACGTGCTTCACCGCACGACGTTGCCCAAACCTTAAATCGCTCTTGGGCTCTTAGATAATCATAGAATCATAGAACAACCAGGTTGGAAGAGACCCATCAGATCATCGAGTCCAACCATTCCTACCAAACACTAACCCATGTCCCTCAGCACCTCGTCCACCTTAAACACCTCCAGGGAAGGGGAATCAACCCCCTCCCTGGGCAGCCTATTCCAATGCCCAATGACCCTTTCCGTGAAAAACTTCCTCCTAATCTCTAGCCTAATACTTCCCTTTCCACTGTTTCAAGGTCCCTCCTCAGCTGTGAGCTCCCACCAACCACCCTTTCCTAATATCAGCTCCCCAGTAACACAAACGCCGTGTTCATGTGTCGGGGATGCCATCAGTCCCTTAGCAAGGTGTGGCACCCAGGGGGGAGGCACACACTCTGCCCATCGTCCCACAGGGCACTAAAGGCTTTTTCTCCAAAGCCAGAGACCAGAGCACCTTCAACTTCTGCTTCAACCTCTCTTCTGAGGAGGAGAGGCCACGTCCCCATGTCCGGATGACTCTGGGCATCAGTGCTCACTGCTCACCAAGCCTAGAAGGCAACCTGCTGGATGTTAATTCCATCGGCTCAAGCCACAGAGCATTCCAGCTACTAGTTCAGAGATCTCAGCAACTTAATTGTTCTGATGTAAACTGACAGTAGATAACGAAGGGGAGAACATCAAAGCACACGCTGGCAAGTGACCTACTCCAGCAATACCTCTGAACTCAACATTTATCTGAGCTACCGCTGCACGTCTTTGACCTGAAAGACCATTTTAGTGCGATTCCCAGGATGCGTGATCAGAATACGAGAATAAAAGCTGTGTCTCAGGCTACACAAAGAGAAAGATACTCGCTGAAACGGGAGAAAATCAGGCTCTCGGCAACACTCGCATGGTGAGAATCTGCACAAAATGCTCTGCCTTTGCCGCTGCTTCCAAGGAGTCGGAGACTCCACGAGGATGGAGAGGAGGAAGGTCTGCAAGGCAGACTGTGAGGCAATCTGCCAGGTCATCTAGAATTTTAGAAACCTCTTAAAGGCTCCCAGCTGCGCTGCTCGGAGTGGCCTGGCAAGCACAGTGCCAGCTCCAAATGGGGACCATATTTTCCCCGAGTCCCTCCCAGTCCGTTTTTCAGCAGTTCGTTATCTGCAATAAATCAAAGCCGATACGCAACAGCTCCGCGTCGGCTGCCAAAAAGCAGCTGCCAATCGATCTGATCATATTGGCATTTCGCTGCTGAGGGCTACAGTGCACCAAGGAGTGCCAGCTCTGCCCATAAAGTGGAACAAGCCCTTTGCCTGCAACCCATAACAACTCATTCTGTGGCGATACGGATCCTGAGAAGGGTTAATAGCGAGTGTATGGGCCCAGTGACCCTGCCTGCAATGATCCGTGCACCCTTATTCACTCCCCAGCAGTTTTGTTTCCCCACAGAGAAGATATGCAAATACTTTGCAGCAGTTACATCGAGCATCACCGATTATCTGCTCCCTCTGACAATCAGAATTCTACATTCAGAGAAAGGAAACTGAACAATTTTGTCAACTAGAACGGACTGACACGACTTCGCCAGCGCCACAAGTCGCACAAAGTTTATCGACGTTTAACACAGAAATAAATAGGGAAAAAAAGTAAAATTCTTACATGAGTGCCGAGAGCTTTTGGAGAGGCATTAGGAAGCAGAGACAGGGAAAAGAACTTGCTCCTTGTTTGCAGCAACAAAAGAAACCTGCCTGTCCCAGCACAGCCTATGCAAATTCCAGGCATGCTCCAAGACACAAGGACGCATTATCTGGTGTGAAAGGGCCCCTTGGCACACACTGGGCATCAGCCTTCACACAGAGACAAAACAGAAAAGAAAAGCTGGACAAATTGATTCATGTCTCTTGCCAAAGGCTGCGTAGCTGGAGTTGAACGGCAAATAATTTCTACACAGAAACCAGGGTTTTCAATTAGGAGCGGTGTGGTATGAAGCGCTCTCCACCTGTATCCAAGAGGAACCCGCAAAATAGCCCCAAACCTACCCTGTGTTTATCATGAGGAAAGCCGTGCGAACACATTCCCAACAGCATCCAAGCACAACCCATGTCCCACCACCAGCAGGACAATAATCAAGTCCTTAACTGCACAACCTTGTGTCCGGGAACCTTGCTAGAAACACCCTTTGCTCCTGCCTTTCACGCTTCTACATCCTTTGTCTTTACGAAGCTCAGAGATCAGCCTCTCCAGAGCTGGAAGAAGCATCTAACTATTGATCTTTGCTACCATCAATGTGCCACCATGTACCATTCATCCACTTCAGGCTTCCCATTCCATCTTCCTTCGGATTCCTGTCCAGTTTCCCTGCCTGCCGCAGCTGGGACCAGCCTCGTACGCTCTTATTGTGGGACTGCACTTCAATGAGCTGCTTAATTTTGTGAAAGGTCACTTTATTAGCGGCTCCTCTTCGCTCAGAAAATTTGCCTTTGTGTCATTATCGCTAATCAAAATGGAAATGGGAAGCAAGCCTCTATTTCCAAGCGAAGCTGAAGCCCCCACTGGCTTTCCGCACAATAACGCTGCCAATCCTCAGCGCCGCACACCCTGTAACCTTCAGAACGAGCCATGTGCCCCATCTGCTGTTTTCCTGTTAAAAAAGGAAGATGGATGTATTCTACCTACACTCACAGTTTATATAACAGCAGCAGCAAAGGGGAGATAAACACGTTCGGAGGTTTTCTTTTTGCTTTTCTTGCAATTACAGACTTATATTTTCTATATGCTGTGACCCCAGATTGCTTTACAAGACGTCAACAGACAATAAAATCGCGGAATAAATAGCTTCCTCTCCCACCCCATGAATAAAATCGAATCCCAATGAATAATAAAACCTTGTACTAATCAGGTTGTGATTAAGACAGCAGATTAAAAAAAAAAAAAATAGGTCCTATATTGTGCTGAGATTCTTGCCATTCTGGTATCTTTTGGGAGCGAAGCCGGTGATCCCTGCCAAGTCACAAAGCGAGCTGTCTGTCACACACAGCCTTCTCGCTTCAGGCATGACAGCCCCATCATTTCATGGGGAGTGGATGGTGCAGGAGGTCAAAATCATGATGGATCAATTAATCCCTACGGTAACTAGACCCCAGCCGGAGAAATGCCTTGGAAACTAGGACAAGAATGAGACTCCGACCGGAGAAATCTGGTGATTGAACCTGTGTAGAGCAGGCAGATTAGCAACTCTGCGTTCAGGTAGGTGCGACCTGATTGTTTTAGCGGTTTGTGCAGAGTTTGTGTCGTTCTAACTGCGGCCACGCGAAGGCAGAAAGAGGTTCGAGTCGTAGAATCATAGAATCACAGAATCACAGAATAACCAGGTTGGAAGAGACCCACTGGATCGTCGAGCAGCATGGAAGAGAATCTAAGGAAAACAGGAGTGAGGCAAGAAAGAGAAGGAAGGGATACCTTCAGGGCAAGGAATTACCTGTGTTCGAGTAGCCAGGAAGGTATAAAAGCTGGAAGATGCAGATTGGCAGAGTGCAAAATGGCACCAGAGATGGATTTGGCTCCTAAGGAGCCAAATCCATCTCTGGTGCCATTTTGCACTCTGTGCACACTTTGTGCATCATCTCCAAAGAGCCAACACTTCAAACACGTAGCTGAGTCTTGCCACAGAGGAGTAAAGGGATTAAAGAGCTTCTGGAAACGAGGCAGATAATGGAAGAAAATCTCTTTCTGTAACAACAAAACCTTTAGACGGTGAGAAGCAGCCAGGCTGCTACCAGATTCCGAGAGCAGAGCGATAAGTAGAGTTGGAGAACACAAAACATCAGCGATTCTTTGCCTGGCTAAGCACAAAGGGAGACAGGACAGATGCACACAAGGCTGGTATTTCCCCAGGGAGAGAGGAGAAGCGTCATCTCCTAGAGTAAGGAATCAATTAATACGTCTGAAGACAGAATTTCCAGAGCCAGACAGGAGCCACCCCAGATTCTGCAAAGAGATGAAAGAACCGTAGTGGAATCATTTTGAGTGCAATAGGACTCGAAGACAAATTATTTCCTAGATTTTGAAAGAAAAAAATTAACAGGAGCCTAATGGGAATGGAGTGTGGAGACATCAGAAGTGACTTCACAGTTAAGGACTGTACTTCAGACTGACATTCTCATAAGACAAGCGTAACAAAGGTCGCATTCAGGCCTCCAGGTCAGCACAGTGACTCTTCATGGGACGACTGAGACGCCTCTGAAAAATGTCAAGGAAAACACACAGCGATTTTTGCCTGGGGTTATACTCATAAGGTCCTCGGGGGCAGAGAGAGCCCCTTTGTGATGTGTACACAGCGCATACCGAGCCTGGACCAGCGTCTCCAGGCTTAAAAGCAGCAAGCTTGATAGGAATGGTCGGACTCGATGATCCGATGGGTCTCTTCCAGCCTGGTTGTTCTATGATTCTATGATTCTAAGCCAGGCTGGATAACGCTGCCTTTTTAATTGCTGCTTTGCTTTTTTTCCACCTTTAAACAGCTAACACGAAGTGATTTGGCTTTTCGGCTATGGGAGCAAGATAATAACATACAATTTAAACAGCAAGGAGCTGGAGAAGAAAGCTATTATATTCCAGGGATAACCTGGAACTAACGTAACACTTGTCCGTCTTTTGGGAAATAAGGTGTCTGAGTCATAGAATCATAGAACAACCAGGTTGGAAGGGACCCACCGGATCATCCAGTCCAACCATTCCTATCAAACACTAAACCAAGTCCCTCAAGACCTCTGCCATAAGAATTCAAATTCTGCCTCAGAAAAGGACTCAAAGCAGACTTCAGCAATGTCGGATACACATCTGTGATGTGAACCTCGAGATCTGGAAAGATAAAAGGGTTGGAAGAAGGTCGAGGGGGGAAGGTGTGCTTGGGAAGAAACACCAAACGCTGTGTATAACCAGTATTCCAAACAATATCCAAGCACAACCCACGTTACAGCACTGGCAGGACTATAATGTGGACATGGGTTAGTGTTCGATGGGAATGGTTGGACTCAATGATCCGATGGGTCCTTTCCAACCTGGTGATTCTATGATTCTATAACTAAGTCCTTAACTGCACAATCCCACGGCCAAAAACCTCGCTAGAAACACTTCCTGCACTTCCTTTTCACACTTTTAGATCTTTTCAAACATAAAGGTCATAAAGGCCTCTCCAGAGCTGGAAAAAGCACTTGGCCATCAGTCTTTGCTACCTACGTCAAAGAAAACTGCAGTAGCTCTATAGCCTGATACATGGGAAACACCAATAAATTTGCATTTCAGCATGAAATTTCTCACACTTAACATCAATGAATTCTTTTGTGATAACTTAAATAACAGCCGATGCAATATTTTAAAATCAACAAACACGGGTGGACGAGGTGCTGAGGGACGTGGGTTAGTGTTTGATGGGAATGGTTGGACTTGATGATCCGATGGGTCTCTCCCAACCTGGTTGTTCTATGATTTTATGATTCTAAGCAGGACTGTATAGAATCATAGAATCACCAGGTTGGAAGAGACCCGTCGGATCATCGAGTCCAACCATTCCCATCAAACACTAAACCATGTCTGTGTAATCGGCCATCACCACAACATCAGAGAATCCAGATGCCTTCCAGTGCTAGGAGGAGGAAAAGAAAAGGAACCGCACGTTCACGCTGGTGCTCCTCACTGCGTCTCCTCCTCATGGTTGGACTCGATGATCCGATGGGTCTCTTCAAACCTGGTTGTTCTATGATTCTATGATTCCTCCCTGGCACCCACCACAGCTCTGGATGATCCCACCACGCGCAGCAGCTCAGCCTCCGACCAAGAGCTGTAAAAAATGCAGGAATGTCGCTCCCACCGCACACCCAGTAATTTTACATTAGAGATCTACACACTCACGTCTGCCTTAGCATCAGAATAACACAGTATAACAGAATCAAACAGCAACGCTGCTCCTATCTGCATGACTTTCAGAACCACCTAAAGTTTGTCTTTATTTCAATAAAAACCCCTACTGGGAGCAGCAAATGAAGAGGAGCCTCAGAGCCAATCCTGATTTCGCTGAAAGCAGCACCAAACCTGAATGTTTTCAGATGGCAGCAGCTGCCTCTCCTCATTACTGCTCTATTCACTTTTATCGCTGTGGCACTGGGAAGCTCGGCTCCAGCTGGGGACTCCGCTGTGCTCGGCGCTGTGCAAACACAGAACAAAGGCAATACCCTGTCTTCAGAGGGCTGAGAGCTAAAGCTGAAATGACTGTTGGAGGGACAGCAAAGGCGAGGAATCCCAAGAGGAGCAGCAGCGCTATCAGTCAGCATGACTGATAGAACTCTGCCAGCTTTTCTGTAGACGCTATTAAAACGGAGGGCGAGGAAGGACAGGAAAAATAATCAGGTCACACTACAGACATTTAGAGGAAATCCAGCTTCGGCACACGGGGGTGACTTGGGACCGAGCACAAAGGAGATGGTTTGAAAGCTATCAGGCAGGGACAGCTGGGACGTGGGGCTGAGGCGGCACGAGCTGAACTCCGGGCAGCAGCCAGGAACCGCTGGCGAGGCAGGGACAGCAGCGTGAGGAGCCTGGCAGCTCCACAGGGCACTGTGTGAGCCCCACATCACAGCACGAGGAGGCCCTGCAACCACTTCCCACCACCCACAACACACTGAGCAGAGCAGAAGAAGGTCACAAGTCCCGGGGCTGGTCTGTAAAGAGACCGTTTTGATGTATGGTTTTCCCTGCCCGGGTCATGTAACAAAACAATCCATCACTTTTGCTTTATTTCACTAATTTAAGCCATTTGCTTTATGAATAATGCACCGTAGATCTGAGGTGCCCTGTGGAGCCAGGTGGCATGTGCCCTCAATGCTGTGTCCATGTCTAGGGCAGAGATTTGAGGCACTTTCTCCCCATGTCTTGCAGAATTTCCCAGCACAGCCTTTGACTACAAGTCAAGCTAACGAACTGCAAGGACATCTCCTCTTTCCAAGCACCCTGACACCTCTCTCGTGTAATCTAAAATCCTTTGCTGAACGTCTGTCCAAGCATTCATGCCAGTTGGCTGCTCTTCAACTTCCTTCGTATCCTGGTAGGAAGTTTCATAGAATCATAGAATCACCAGGTTGGAAGAGACCCACCAGATCATCGAGTCCAACCATTCCTATCAAACACTAACTCATGTCCCTCAGCAACTCATCCACTCGTCCCTTAAACACCTCCAGGGAAGGGGAATCAACCACCTCCCTCGGCAGCCTCTGACAACTGACCAATGACCATTTCTGGGAAATTTTTTTTCCTGATGTTGAGCCTGAACCTCCCCTGGTGGAGCTTGAGGCCATTCCCTCTCGTCCTGTCCCCTGTCCCTTGGGAGAAGAGCCCAGCTCCCTCCTCTCCACAACCTCCTCTCAGGGAGTTGCAGAGAGCAATGAGGTCTCCCCTCATCCTCCTCTTCTCCAGGACACCAAGACCTGTGTCAGGACTCAGAGCCACCTCCCAGCAGTACTCCCGGGTAAGATTTTTTGGTCGTAGTCTGGTGAGTGCAGAGAACAAAGCTACTTAGGAAGCCACAGCTCGTTCCTGTTTGTCTCACTTCTGTGACTCCGCAGCACTTCTTCGCTCTGGAGCTGCAGTGGCCAAGCTGTGTGTTTGCATCTCTATTTCGTGTCGCTGCGTTATCTGCAAAGGATGAGAGCACATCGAATCCCTTCTCATCAGCAACTCTCTGCAGACACCACTGAGTATGTCAGAGGCCACATCCCATGTTCCAGATGTGTAAACTCCCACAAGCTGGAATGGCAATGAGACACACACCTGGCTGCCTGCCAGCATTGAAATAAGCTGCTGACATCTGCTCAGGGCTGCCAAGGCGCACGGATAAACACGGATCAGCTCGGCCGCAGAGCAGCACAGCGTGCGGTACCGGTGAGACGGAGACGCACAAAGCAGCTCAATTAACTCAGCAAACTGAACAGGACGGGGGCCTCGTGCTTTTGAAGGGGATTTGGGCGAGCTGGAACGTCAAAAACTGGAATATTGTACACAGGTACCAGAATTCACGTGACATAACCTGAATGGTGACTTTATGCCACACTCTTATAGAGATCAGAAACCACTTAGAATCATAGAAGAACCAGGTTGGAAGGGACCCATCGGATCTTCTAGTCCAACCATTCCTATCAAACACTAAACCAAGTCCCTCAAGACCTCATCCACCCGTCCCTTAAACACCTCCAGGGAAGGGGAATCAACCACCTCCCTGGGCAGCCTATTCCAATGCCCAACGACCCTCTGTGTGAAGAACTTCCACGTAATCTCCAGCCTAAATCTCCCCTGGTGGAGCTTGAGGCCATTCCCTCTTGTCCTATCCCCTGTCCCTTGGGAGAAGAGCCCAGCTCCCTCCTCTCTACAACCTCCTTTCAGGGAGTTGTAGAGAGTAATGAGGTCTCCTCTCAGCCTCCTCTTCTCCAGGATAAACATTCAACTTCTATTCCCATCCTGCTCAACAGGACGTCTCTGCTTGGATTCACCTGGTTTCTCTGCTGAGTTCAAGGAGCCAGGATCAATTTGATAGGAACAGTTGGACTCAATGATCCGGAGGGTCTCTTCCAACCTGGTTGTTCTGTGATTCTATTTATGTGCTGCTCCAGAGGGTTGCTCAGGAGGATGCAGAGTGACATGTGTATAAAGGGAGAGATCCAGGTCCCTCTGAAAGCTTGTGAGGGATGTTGCCCAAGAGGATTCCCCCTCTCCCAGGCACAACCAGTCATGGAATCATGGAACAAGCAGGTTGGAAGAGACCCACCAGATCATCGAGTCCAACCATTCCCATCAATCACTAACCCATGTCCCTCAGCACCTCGTCCACCCGTCCCTCAAAGCCCTCCAGGGAAGGGGAATCAACCCCCTCCCTCGGCAGCCTCTGCCACTGCCCAATGACCCTTTCTGGGAATTTTTTTTTCCAGTCGTAGCACACTTGCCTCCTGCTACTTGACAGCTCGTGAGCAGGGCTGGGGGGATGCCCATATGGAACTCCCAAACCATAGCGCTGGGTTTCAGCATCGAGTCTTGAACTTCAGCGAAACAAAACGAGAAACTAATGCCGGTTCCCCCGAGAACCTTCTGCCTCTGAAAATCAGAGCTGCCACATTACCATGCGAGAAGAAAGGATGTTTTGGCCGGGCTCCAGATTATTAGAGTTTTATAGGCCAAGAGCAAACACATTAAAAGTTCTTGTAAGCCAGCTGGCAGGCAATTATTTAAGCAGCTTATCACATTCCCCACTATCTACAGTTTCTGAAAAAACTCACGAGGAAACTCTAGACAGCTTAATTGCAATTACCTAGCACAGAGGTGAGAAAGGCCAAGGGATGGGGGGTGAGGCTCAGTGGTTAGCGAGGCCTTAGTTACAACACAAAGTGTCATTACTGGGATGAGAGGTCAGGAACACACATAATCTGTGATGTTCTGAAACAAAGGGTCAGCCAAATTTAACACACTATGGAGCTGTGGCTCTTCCCCTTCCATCCCCAAGCTGGCTCCAAGACCCCTGGGACCTGGGACCAGAGCATTGGTCCCCAGGATCATAGAATCATAGAACAACCAGGTTGGAAGGGACCCATCGGATCTTCTAGTCCAACCATTCCTATCAAACACCAAACGAAGTCCCTCAAGACCTCATCCACCTGTGCCTTAAACACCTCCAGGGAAGGGGAATCAACCACCTCCCTGGGCAGCCTATTCCAATGCCCAATGACCCTCTGTGTGAAAAACTTCCTCCTAATCTCCAGCCTAAATCTCCCCTGGTGGAGCTTGAGGCCATTCCCTCTCGTCCTGTCCCCTGTCCCTTGAGAGAAGAGCCCAGCTCCCTCCTCTCCACAACCTCCTCTCAGGTAGTTGTAGAGAGTAATGAGGTCTCCCCTCAGCCTTCTCTTTTCCAGGATAAACACCCCCAGCTCTCTCAGCCACTCCTCATAGGGCCTGTTCTCCAGCCCCTTCACCAGCCTTGTTGCTCTTCTCTGGACTCTCTCCAGAGCCTCAACATCCTTCTTGTGCTGAGGGGCCCACAACTGAACACAGGATTCAAGGAGCAGCTTCGCCAGTGCTGAGTCCAGAGGGAGAATCACCTCCCTGGCCCTGCTGGTCACACCATTTCTGATCCAAGCCAAGATGCCCTTGGCCTTCTTGGCCACCTGGGCACACTGCTGCCTCATGGTCAGTCGCTGTCGACCAACACCCCCAGGTCCCTCTCCTCCTGGCAGTTTTCCAGCCAGACTTCTCCCAGTCTGTAGCTCTGCATAGGGTTGTTGTGCCCCAAGTGCAGTAAAATGAGGCAAACACACGGCCTCAGCTGTAGCCAGCAGCCTGATCCAGTTCACAGAGGGACAGCATTTCAAAGATGAACTTGACTTCAGTGCAACCATGAGATACTCGCGAACATTCCCATGTTGGCCTGTCTCCTCCCCATCTGTTCATGCCACTTCTAAACCATCACACACTGAAGCCTGTTGACCTTTAGGACAAGGAATTTGATTTCCCAGCAGCGTCCAGCACTCGGCACTTCATTTTCAGATTGAACCGAGTGCTCGGGCACCTTTAAAGTAGCATTAAGGATGCCCAGTGACATTTTCATATGCATATAAATGTGCACACAAGCAATAACGCAATGAGCAGGCTGGCAAGGAGACCCAGACGCTGCTCTGGGCTATGTGGGCAAGAAACGCTCCCCCTTCCCACAAAGAGACAATAAACTGAAGTGTAGCAGAACAAAGATGCTGTTGTCCAAGCCCATCCCATGCCCTGGATGAGAACAGGACAGGGTGTTACGTGCAAACATATGAAAATACTGCAAATACAAGGCAGCCTGGAGCTCAGGGCTGGACGTGAGCCTGACAGGGCTTGGACGCCGCACGGGGTTAAACACAAGGCTGGGTCTCAAAGATTTTAGTGAGAGCTCTACAGAAGGGGATGTTTGGGACTGCCCCAGCTCCAGGCTATCTTCAGATAAAAAGCAGCCATGCATTCAAGATTTGGCTTTAGTTCTGAAATCAGCCCTTATTTCTGCATCACCCTCTGCAAGTTAATTTGACTTTTTGCCACGAACTCATGTTTACAGTGAGCATTTTCCTACTTGCAGTAACGTAGAGATGGCAGCTGCATCTCCTTCCATTGCCTGTTTGCAGTGTGAGCTCCTGACGCCCAGTTGCGCAGTGACAGCCTATTGAGCCACTTTAGCAAGATGCCTTATGCCTTTTCTCAGCCTTTTGGCTTCTCCCCTCCTCAGCTCATCCCACCCCAGCTATATCAAACAGCATCAAAAGGCCAACGTGAACACCGAGTACCGAGCGAAACATCAAGGCACTGCTAAAACCAAACATTAAATGCATTCATTAAACAGACAGATAGTTCTCTTTGGAAACTGAGCGCTCGGGTACGCCGCAATCATCATTCTCGGCCAGGCAGAGGTTAGAGAGACCACAAACAAAAGAGATCCACACAAACCAGCTTTTGTCGTGGAGGTCGAGACAACCAACTTTGATTTCCAGTCTTTAAGTCACCACAGACACAGTAAGACCACACGCACAGCCTGCAAGCTTCACTAGCTGACTTGCAGCTCTCTCCAGATGAGAGGAAACAGGGGTAAAAACACAGTTGTGGGGAGTATACTGCAAAAAGAAAACAAAAATAAATCTTTCTTTTTTATGGTGACTTGCGAAGCCAGCAATTGATTTGCTAGAGCTGCCCGTGGGTCACACGAAGTGTTGGAGTTAAACTTACCCTTCAGGTTTTGCTTTAATGCAGAGTGAAGACATCCATCCTTGTGTCTAGTCTAACTCTGCCCCTCTCCAGATTACACCCATTGCCCCTCATCCTATCTTAGAATCATAGAACAACCAGGTTGGAAGGGACCCATTGGACCACCGAGTCCAACCATTCCCATCAAACACTAAACCATGTCCCTCAGTCCCCTCACTACAAGTCTTTGTAAAAAGACCCTCCACAGATTTCTTGTAGCCCCTTCAGGTACTGGAAGGTCACTATAAGGTCTCCTCGGAGCCTTCTCTTCTCTGGGCTGAACAGCCCCAACTCTCTCAGTCTGTCCTTGTGTGCTTCATGCAGAAGAGCACTGTAAGTATCAGTTGCACAGAGTACACACCTTCCTTTACCACATCCAGCATTTTAGGCACTTCCTGCTCCTCGAATCCTGTGTTCAGTTCTGGGCCCCTCACCACAAGAATCATAGAACAACCAGGTTGGAAGAGACCCATCGGATCATCGAGTCCAACCATTTCTATTAAACACTAACCCATCTCCCTCAGGACCTCATCCACCTGTCCCTTAAACACCTCCAGGGAAGGGGAATCAACCCTCTCCCTGGGCAGCCTATTCCAATGCCCAATGACCCTTTCCGTGAAAAACTTCCTCCTAATCTCCAGCCTAAATCTCCCCTGGTGGAGCTTGAGGCCATTCCCTCTTGTCCTGTCCCCTGTCCCTTGGCAGAAGAGCCCAGCTCCCTCCTCTCCACAACCTCCTTTCAGGGAGTTGTAGAGAGTAATGAGGTCTCCTCTCAGCCTCTGCTTCTCTAGGATAAATACCCCCAGCTCTCTCAAGAAGAGATGACTGAAGGATGATTGAATCATAGAATCATAGAACAACCAGGTTGGAAGGGACCCATTGGATCTTCTAGTCCAACCATTCCTATCAAACACTAAACCAAGTCCCTGAAGACCTCATCCACCCATGTCTTAAACACCTCCAGGGAAGGGGAATCAAACCCCTCCCTGGGCAGCCTATTCCAATGCCCAATGACCCTTTCTGTGAAAAACTTCCTCCTAATCTCCAGCCTGAGATTGAGGATGAAAGAAGGATGTTGAGGCTCTGGAGAGAGTCCAGAGAAGAGCAACAAAGCTGGGGAAGGGGCTGGAGAAGAAGAGGAGCGGCTTAGAGAGCTGGGGGGGTTTATCCTGGAGAAAGGGAGGCTGAGAGGAGA
This sequence comes from Coccyzus lansbergi, assembly GCA_033558105.1. Classification (NCBI taxonomy): domain Eukaryota; kingdom Metazoa; phylum Chordata; class Aves; order Cuculiformes; family Coccyzidae; genus Coccyzus; species Coccyzus lansbergi. The sequence goes on along the minus strand of JAUMJK010001322.1, from coordinate 879 downwards.
CCTCATTACTCTCTACAACTACCTGAAAGGAGGTTGTGGAGAGGAGGGAGCTGGGCTTTTCTCCCAAGGGACAGGGGACAGGACAAGAGGGAATGGCCTCAAGCTCCACCAGGGGAGATTTAGGCTGGAGATTAGGAGGAAGGTTTTCACAGAAAGGGTCATTGGTCACTGTCAGAGACTGAGAGGGTTGATTCCCCTTCCCTGGAGGTGTTTAAGGGACGGATGGATGAGGTGCTGAGGGACATGGGTTAGTGTTTGACGGGAATGGTTGGACTCGATGCTCCAGCGGGTCTCTTCCAACCTGGTGATTCTACAAAATGTGTCCCACTGAGCATCGTCTCTTCATCCTTCCTCAATTCTCTGCCTCAGCCCAGACACCAGAGGGGTTTGCAACGACGAGCACAGCGAGAGCCCTCGGGACAGGCCTCGTTCAGCAGAGAACGGGACAGAACCGCTATCAACACGCACGACCCGCAATGCAGCAGCGGGAGGCGCAGAGCGGCGCTCCCAGGCCGCGCAGGCCGAGCGCCCAGCCCCAGCGAGGCCGGGAGGAGCCCCGGGGAGCAGGACCCGCGGCGGAGACCGAGGGCAAAGCCGGTGAGGAGGAAGAAGAGAGAGAAAAAAATCCTACCGGCCGCGCGGCGCCGCAGCCCCCGCCGCCATCTCATACCCGCCGCTGCGCCTCCCCATTGGCCGCCGCGCACGCAGGACACGCCCCCTCGTCGCCGCGTATCGCCATTGGTCCGCGGCGCCCCAAGGCCGCGCCCATCACTCGTTTCACGCCTTTCCATTGGATACTTCCCCCGGGACGCCCCCTCGCCATTGGTCTGTTCGAACGGGCAACCGCCCCCCACCCTCGCCCCAGCGCGCATGCGGAGG
>JAUMJK010001321.1:0-57073 GCA_033558105.1 Coccyzus lansbergi | reverse complement strand
TGGCAGGATGAGGGTATCAGTGATGGGGGGCAGCGATGGGGGTGTCAGCGATGGGAGGGCAGTGATGGGGATGTCAGTGATGGGGGTATCAGTGATGGGGGTGTCAGCGATAGGGGTGCGAGGATGAGGGTATCAGTGATGGGGGGGTCAGCGATGAGGGGACAGTGGAGGGGGACAGTGATGGAGTCAGCGATGGGGGCAGCAATGGGGGTGCAGTGATGGGGGTGTCAGCGATGGGGGTGCAAGGATGAGGGTATCAGTGATGGGGGGGCAGGGATGGGGGCGCAGGGATGGGGTTATCAGTGATGAGGGTGCAGGGATGGGGGTATCAGTGATGGGGGTATCAGTGATGGGGGTATCAGTGATGGGGGTAGGGATGAGGGTATCAGTGATGGGGGGCAGTGATGGGGTCAGCGATGGGGGGACAGTGGGGTAGGACAGTGATGGAGTCAGCGATGGGGTGTCAGCGATGGGGTCAGCAATGGGAGGGCAGCGATGGGGGCGCAGGGATGGGGTATCAGTGATGGGGGGGCAGGGCTGGGGTTATCAGTGATAGGGGAGCAGGGATGAGGGTATCAGTGATAGGGGAGCAGGGATGAGGGTATCAGTGATGGGGGGGGGGGTGGGCAGTGATGGGGGTGCCGCCTCGGGGGTCGGCGATGGAGGTTGGGGAGGGGGGGGTGTCTCACCTGCGGGGGGGGGCGCCTGCAGGCTGCCCCGTTTCTTGAAGGAGCACTTGGCCGGGCGGCCATGGCAGCAGCGGCGCTGGGCTGCGGGAGCAGGGCTGGACAAAGTCCCCGCAGCTCGGCCGGAAGCGGCGCCGAGGAGAGGATGGGGCGGGAGGAGGATGTGGCGAGAAAGAGGAGGAGAGGAGGAGGAGGAGGGAGGAAGGAGGGAGAGAGGGAGGAGGTGGGGAGAGCTGCGGCGCTGGGGGAGGGTGGGGGGGGGGGAGCTACACCTGAAGAGGTAGCCGAGGCCCCCGAGACACCCCCCACCCCCATGGCAGGCGTCGCCCCCAAGACGGGTGTTGACCTCCCCACCCAAGCATCACCCCCCACCCCAACCCCAGATGGGTGCTGAGCCCCCCCCAAGCATCACCCCCCCCGACCCCAGATGGGTGCTGAGCCCCCTCCAAGCATCACCCCCGCCCCAACCCCAGGTGGGTGCTGAGCCCCCTCCAAGCATCACCCCCCCCGACCCCAGATGGGTGCTGAGCCCCCCCCAAGCATCACCCCCCAACCCCAGATGGGTGCTGAGCCCCCCCCAAGCATCACCCCCCCGACCCCAGGTGGGTGCTGAGCCCTCCCCCAAGCATCACCCCCCCCCAACCCCAAGTGGGGGCTGAGCCCCCCCCAAGCATCGCCCCCCCCGACCCCAGATGGGTGCTGAGCCCCCCCCCAAGCATCACCCCCCCCCAACACCAAGTGGGGGCTGAGCCCCCCCCAAGCATCACCCCCCCCGACCCCAGATGGGTGCTGAGCCCCCCCAAGCATAGCCCCCCCCACCACAATTGGGTGCTGAGACCCCCTCATCGCAGGCATCGACCCCCTAGATGGGGGCTGAGCCCTCCCAAGCATCGCCCCCCACCCCAGGACAAGTGCTAAGCCCAACCCCCCCGGTGAGCCGGGACCCCCATATCGCAGGCATCGACCCCCAAGATGGGTGTTGACCCCCCTCCCCAAGCATCACCACCCCCTAAAATGGGTGCTGAGCCCTCCCGAATCAGCCTGGACCTCCCTATCGCAGGCACTGGTCCCCCAAATGGGTGCTGAGCCCCACCCAAGTCAGCCTGGCCCCCCCTGTCGCAGGCATTACCCCCTCAAGATGGGTGCTGAGACCCCCCAAGGTGTCGACCCCCCACCCAGATGGGTGCTGAGCCCCCCCCAAGTCAGCCAGGACCCTCACCCCATCACAGGCATCACTCCCCAAGACGGGTGCTGACCCCCCCCAAGGCATCGCACCCCCAATTGGGTGCTGAGCCCCCACCAGGCATCACCCCCCACCCAAACTGGGTGCTGAGCCCCCCTCCAGGGTCAGCTGGGACCCTTTTATGGCAGGCATCGACCCCCAAGATGGGTGCTGAGCCCCACCAAGCGTCGCCCCCCACTCCAGACGGGTGCTGAGCCTCCCCCCGAGTCAACCAGGACCTCCCTATCGCAGGCATCGGCCCCCAAGATGGATGCTGAGACCTCCCCCGGGGCCTCGCCCCCCTAAACGGGTGCTGAGCCCCCACCAGACATCACACTCCCAGATGGGTGCTGAGCCCCCCCCACCAAGTCAGCCTGGACCCCCTATTGCAGGTATCGGCCTCCAAGACGGGTGCTGAGACCCCCCAAGGTGTCGACCTCCCCCCCAGATGAGTGCTGAGCCCCCCTGAATCAGCCTGGACCCCCCACCCCATCACAGGCATCACCCCCCAAGACTGGTGTTGACCCCCTCCAAGGCATCGCACCTCCCAAGACGGGTGCTGAGCCCCCACCAAGCATCATCACCCCCCCAGATGGGTGCTGAGCCCCCTACCAAGTCAGCCTGGACCCCCCTATTGCAGGTATCGGCCTCCAAGACGGGTGCTGAGACCCCCCCCAAGCATCACCCCCCTTCCAGATGGGTGCTGAGACCCCCCCAAGTCAGCCAGGACCCCCCCTGTCGCAGGCATCGACCCCCCCCAGATGGATGCTGAGCCCCCCTCACCCCCACCCCCAGTCAACTTGGACCCCCCCAACATCACCCAAGCACTGCCCCTCCCCAAGACAGATGCTGAGCTCCCCACTGTGTAATCCATGACGCCCCCATCAAGGAATCGTCCCCCACCCAAGACGGGTGCTGAGCCCCCCAGGGTCAGCAGTGCCCCCCCCCACCCCAACAAACAGCCCTCTCCCCAAGACAACCCCAGCTCGGCACCCCCTGCGCTCATCCTGACCCGGGATGGGGCTCTGCACCACCCAACACAGCAGCCCCCACCCCCCCCTCAACCAAACTGAGTACCCCCCAGAATGGGGCATCACCCCCTCTGAGATGAGCATCACCCCCCAGAGGGGGCACCTCACCCCAAAAAGAGGGAACTCGGCCTCCTCCTCCAATTCCCCCCAACCCTGTGCCCTCAGCACCCATGGGGCCTGACACCCCAGCCCCCCCACCCCACCTCGAGGCACCATCAAACTGGGGGGGGGGGTCCCCCCTGAAACATGACCAAGCTGTGTCCCCACCTCTCAGAGCCTGGGGGTGCCACATCCTTGTGTCCCATCTCCCCTCCAATCCCCACATGTCCCCACCTGCACTGACCTGGTGTGGTGGGCACTGTTTGGGGGTGCCAGGCGGTGCTGGGGGGTGCCGGATGGTGCTGGGGGTTGCCAGGTGCTGTTTGGGGGTGCTGGGGGTGGGGGGGGGGGTGCCAGGCTGTCCTCCCGTGTCCCCTCCCGCCGTGTCCCCTAAGCCAGTGTTGGAGCAAGGGGTATTTTTAGCCGAGAGAGAATGCAACCAGCCAGGACATGTGTGTCCCCCCCCCGCCCCGTGTCCCCCACTCCATCCCACGGAGCGGGAAAGGGGACAGTGAGATGACACCAGCTGCCAGGGCCACCCCTGTGCCAGGATGGGGAGGGGGGGGGATGGACAGTGGGGGACCCCCAGCCTGAGTGCTGGGTGAAAGCCACGTCCCTTCTCCAGCTCTGTGACACCAAGCGTGGGGGGTGGTATTTTAATTGGACCCTCTTCATTAGCACCAAGTTCATTAGAGGCTCAGAAGAGGCTTTGTGTCCAGGGGACAGCAGGGACAGGCTGTCCCCATGCCACCAAGGCTGGTAGAGGAGGGGGGGGGGGGGGGGGGGCACACGCATGGTGGGGATTGTAGGGAAACCAGACCTCAGGGTACAGGGACTTAGGGAACCTTCAAATGTTGGGGACATACAGCACTTTTTTGGGGGGGGGGGAAGGGGGGCAATACTCCCCCCAGTGCCTCCCCTGCACCCAGAACCAGCCTTGGCAGGATGGGATGGGGCACACCCCTGCGGTGGAGGGGGACCCTGGGGACACACTGGGGTGGGTGCTGAGCTGGGGAGTAGGGTGCTGAGATGGGGAGGGGGGGGTTGCTGAGATGGGGAGGGAGTGCTGAGCTGGGCGGTGTTGCTGAGCTGAGAACAGGGTGTTGAGCTGGGGAAGGGGATGCTGAGGTGGGGAGGGGGTTGCTGAGGTGGGAATAGGGTGCTGAGTTGGGGATTGGGGGTGCTGAGCTGGGGAGAGGGGTTGCTGAGCTGAGGAGGGAGTGCTGAGCTGAGGAGTGGGGTGCTGAGCTGGGAAGGGGATTGCTGAGCTGGGGAAGAGGGTGCTGAGCTGAGGAGGAGATTGCTGAGGTGGGGAGGGGGATACTGAGCTGGGGAGGGGGTTGCTGAGCTGGGGATTGGGGGTGCTGAGCTGAGGAGGATGGTGCTGAGCTGGGGACTGAGGGTGCAGAGCTGGGGAGGGGTTGCTGAGCTGGGAACAGGGTGCTGAGCTGAGGGGATTGCTGAGGTGGGGAGGGGATTGCTGAGGTGGGGAGGGGGGTGCTGAGCTGGGGATTGGGGTGCTGAGCTGAGGAGTGGGTTGCTGAGCTGAGGAGGGGCATGCTGAGCTGGGGATTGGGGTGCTGAGCTGGGGATTGGGGTGCTGAGCTGGGGAGGGGGATACTGAGCTGGGGAGGGGAGTGCTGAGCTGAGGAGTAGGGTGCTGAGCTGAGGAGTAGGGTGCTGAGCTGGGGATTGGGGGTTGCTAAGCTGGGGAGGGAGATGCTGAGCTGGGGAGGGGGATGCTGAGCTGAGAAGGGGTTGCTGAGCTGGGGAGGGGAGTGCTGAGCTGAGGCTTGGGGTGCTGAGCTGGGGAGGGGGTTGCTGAGCTGGGGAGGGGGGTGCTGAGCTGGGGGGGGTGGTGCTGAGCTGGGGATTGAGAGTGCTGAGCTGGGAACAGGGTGCTGAGCTGGGGAAGGGGATGCTGAGCTGGAGAGGAGGAGGAGGAAGGCTGAAGGGCTGATTCCATTAAAGAGCTTAGGCTGCTAGAGGGCAGGGGGTGGCTCCAGCAGAGCAGCACTCAGGAGGCTCATTAACCCCCCAGGTAATTAGCTCCCTTTCCCAGCAAGAGGAATCTCCCAGCTCCCAGGGACACCTGGGGACACACACCTGGGCTGAGCAGGGGGCTCCCTCCATCCCCAAAGCCCCCTGCCCGGTGCAAGAGAGGGGGGTACCCCGACCCCACAGGACCCCTCCAAGCCATCCCGGGGGACACAGGGTGTCCCCGTCCCTTGCAGGAGTGGGGTTCACATCCCTGCCCCCCCTTACATAAAGCCCTGTGCCCACCTTCCCAAGATGCTCTGACTTTTTTTTTTTTTTTTTCTTGCCTTGAGCCCTAATCTTTGCCATCTTGGGCTAATTGGATTTCCTGGGTCACATGGCGAGATAAAAGGTCCCCAAATCCCACGGGCCAAAAAAATCACTTTATCCATGGGGAATTAAAGGAGAGAGCCGGGGGCAGCTGGCCCGTCACGACCCACCGAGCTCTCCTCGCCGTGGGGCAGACCCTGACATCGGAGCGACAAGGGACCCAGCTCGGCCTTTTGGGGCTCCTCTTTCTCCCCACATCGCCCACCGCTCGCCCCCGGGGTGCGCGCGCCGTCCCGCACGGAGAGCTGGAAGAGCCCGGGGACCTAGAGGAGCTCGAGGCGTTCGAGGAGGAAGACGAGGCCATGGGGAGCGGGGCCAGCGCAGAGGACAAGGAGATGGCCAAGAGGTCCAAGGAGCTGGAGAAGAAGCTCCAAGAGGATGCGGATAAAGAGGCCAAGACGGTCAAGTTGCTCTTGCTTGGTAAGGGTGGAGGATGATGCGGGAGATGTTCCCCTGTTCCCACCTGGCACTGGGGACCCTGATGATGCTGAGGGGATGGGGCTGATGGGGCAAAAGGAGCCTGGGGAGGGGATGGGATGATGATGGGATGGGATGGGATGAGGATGAGATGGGATGGGATGATGATGAGATGGGATGGGATGAGATGATGATGGGATGGGATGGGATGGGATGGGATGGGATGGGATGGGATGGAAAGGGGACGGGGATAGGACAGGACAGGACAGGACAGGATAGGACAGGGAGTCCTCAACCCCATCAGCTACTTGTGCTCTGCCTTCCTTCATCCCAAGGAGAGCCCTTTCCCTGCAGCTTGTTAAACCTAATGAGTTGCCATTAATGACTCGAGGTTGTCCCACCAGCTGGATGTCCTCCAGGACTGTCCCTGGGAAGAGCCAGGCTCTTGGAGACAACTAGCTGGGTGGCAGGGATGAAGGGACAGTGAGGGGATGGGGCAAGGGACCAGGACACCGAGTCGCACCAGGGCCAGGTCGTGGTGTGTCCAGGGGTCTCATGGGAAGCCAGCACCCCCAAATCTCAGTGCTGGGCACAGGGCAGGGGGAGATGGTCCCTCGGGGGTGACCCCACGGGGAGGCATGGGGACCTCGTGGGGCAGGGACCTGCGGTGGGGGCTTATCCAGGTGGGGGGGCTGGGGTCAAGGCGATTAGCACCCTAATTCTAAGCAGCTTCCCGTGCTGCCCTAAGCTGCTTACAGCCCCGAAGCCAGCACCGGCGGGCGGGAGGCGTGGGACCCCGGGGGCCGGCAGCCCTGTGGGCCCCCACCACCCCTGGGGGTCCCCAAGGTGTGCACTGGTGGTCATGGGAGCGTGGGGACAATGACACTTGTGGCAGAAGGTGGCTGGGTGGGGTGTCAGGCTCTGGGAGACACAGGGGATGGATGCGGGTCCTGCACTTGGGGCACAACAACCCTATGCAGAGCTACAGACTGGGAGAAGCCTGGCTGGAAAACTGCCAGGAGGAGAGGGACCTGGGGGTGTTGGTCGACAGCCGACTGACCATGAGCCAGCAGTGTGCCCAGGTGGCCAAGAAGGCCAATGGCATCCTGGCTTGGATCAGAAATGGTGTGACCAGCAGGGCCAGGGAGGTGATTCTCCCTCTGGACTCAGCACTGGTGAGGCCGCTCCTTGAATCCTGTGCCCAGTTGTGGGCCCCTCAGCACAAGAAGGATGTTGAGGCTCTGGAGCAAGTCCAGAGAAGAGCCATGAAGCTGGTGAAGGGGCTGGAGAACAGAACCTATGAGGAGCGACTGAAAGAGCTGGGGGTGTTTATCCTGGAGAAGAGGAGGCTGAGAGGAGACCTCATTACTCTCTACAACTACCTGAAGGGAGGTTGTAGAGAGGAGGGAGCTGGCCTCTTCTCCCAAGGGACAGGTGACAGGACAAGAGGGAATGGCCTCAAGCTCCACCAGGGGAGATTTAGGCTGCACATCAGGAGGAAGTTTTTCCCAGAAAGGGTCATTGGGCATTGGAATAGGCTGCCCAGGGAGGTGGTTGAGTCACCTTCCCTGGAGGGGTTTAAGGGACGGGTCGATGAGGTCTTGAGGGACTTGGTTTAGTGTTTGATGGGAATGGTTGGACTAGAAGATCCGATGGGTCCCTTCCAACCTGGTTGTTCTATGATTCTATGATTCTATGATGGGGGAGAGGGGTTCTGGTCCCTGCACGGTGCCCATCACTGTGGCATCAGGCCTGTGGTCTGCCTAGCACTGAGGTGTCCTCCCACCCTTTTCCAGGGGCTGGAGAGTCGGGCAAGAGCACCATCGTGAAGCAGATGAAGTGAGTATGGCCCGAGGCACCCAAACCGGGGCCCCACCAGGACGAGCCCAGCTCTTGGACCGGGGGCAGCAGGAGCTCACCCCCTCGCGTCCTACTGGGGCACCTGCTGCTTCCCAGGGTGGGACGATCCTGGGGGGAAGGAGGGGGCACCCCGGGGTGTCGGGACTCAGGGCTGAGGCTGCTGTGCCCCTCCAGGATCATCCATCAGGATGGCTACACGCCTGAGGAGTGCATGGAGTTCAAGGCCATCATCTACGGCAACATCCTGCAGTCCATCCTGGCCATCATCCGCGCCATGTCCACGCTGGGCATCGACTACGCCGAGTCGTCCCGCGCGGTCAGTCAGGGTGGTCATGTCCCCTCCCCACACCCATCATGCAGGCTGAGGGGCCGCGGGGCCAGGGAGACCTGGAGATAGGGTCCGGAGTGGCCCTGTGCTGTCCCCCTGTCTGCTCCCGGGGGCGTTTGGGGGGACAGGGGCCATGACGAAAGGTTCTCCTGGCAGGACGATGGGCGGCAGCTCTTCAACCTGGCCGACTCCATCGAGGAGGGGACCATGCCCCCTGAGCTGGTCGACTGCATCAAGAAGCTGTGGAAGGACGGAGGGGTTCAGGCCTGCTTCGACCGAGCCGCCGAGTACCAGCTCAACGACTCGGCTGCATAGTGAGTGGGGTCCCTGGCTGTGGGACGGGGACACAAGGGATGTGCCTGGGGACTCCCTGGCTGCTCAGTGCCATTTCCCCCACCTGGCACAATCTGTCCCCTCCTTGCTCCTGGGAATACCTTGGGGCTGCCACCTGTCCTCTATCGCAGTGGTGCGGTGGCTGCTGTCCCCTGTGCCCTAACAATGTCCCTGCAACTCCCCCATGATGGTGATTCTGGGTCTAGGAGGACAACTCTCCATGCTCGATTCTCCATGGGGCAACACTACGCAGGGAGCCTCAAACCCTAAATCTAACCCTCCCTGTGTAGGGTTATCCCCATGTGGAGTTGTTCTCATGTAGTCATCCCCATGAGATTTGTCCCTGTGTAGGGTTGTCCCCATGTAGAATTGTCCCTCTGTGGGGCCATCCCCCTGTAGAGCTGTCTCCATGTAGAATTGTCCCTGTTTAGAGTCATCCGCACATAGAATTGTCCTCATGTGGAGTTGACCCACAGAGAGCTGTCTGCCACAGAGAGGTGGCCACAGAGAGTTGTCTGTGGAGAGTGATCCTTTTCCAGCATGGCCAGCGTTTGGCAGAGCTCAACCCCTCCAAAACTCCCAAAAATGCCACTGTGGGGCGGGACGTGGGGCAGCCCTCGGCACCGGGTCACATCCCCTCCTGTACCCCCAGTTACCTGAACCAGCTGGACAGGATCACAGCCCCCGGGTACCTCCCCAACGAGCAGGACGTGCTGCGATCCCGAGTGAAGACCACAGGCATCATTGAGACCAAGTTCTCTGTCAAAGACCTGAATTTCAGGTGGGTGGGTGCCCAACCCCAACATTGGCCGAGGCCAATGGCATCTTGGCTTGGATCAGACACGGTGTGACCGGCAGGGCCAGGGAGGTTCTTCTCCCTCTGGACTCAGCACTGGTGAGACCAAACCTCAAATCCTGTGTTCATTTGTGGGCCCCTCAGCACAAGAAGGATGTTGAGGCTCTGGAGCGAGTCCAGAGAAGAGCAAGGAAGCTGGTGAAGGGGCTGGAGAACAGGCCTGATGAGGAAGGGCTGAGAGAGCTGGGGGTGTTTATCCTGGTGAAGAGGAGGTTGAGGAGAGACCTCATTGTTCTCTGCAACTCCCTGAGAGGAGGTTGTGGAGAGGAGGGAGCTGGGCTCTTCTGCCAAGGGACAGGGGACAGGACGAGAGGGAATGGCCTCAAGCTCCACCAGGGGAGGTTCAGGCTGAACATTAGGAAAAAAAAATTTGTGGAAAGGGTGATTGGGCAGTGGGAGAGGCTGCCCAGGGAGGTGGTTGATTCACCTTCCGTGGAGGTGTTTAAGGGATGGGTGGACGAGGTGCTGAGGGACATGGTTTAGTGATTGATAGTTATGGTTGGACTCGATGATCTGGTGGGTCTCTTCCAACCTGGTTGTTCTATGATTCTATGGAGAGAGGGTTTGGGGTCAACCTGGTGCTCCAGGAACCACCAACCCTGCTTACTCCAAGCATGGTTGGTCTCTGCATCCCTGACGCTGCTGAGGAGCATCATGCAGGACCAGATGTGTCACCTTCCTCCCCCATCCATGTCCCCTACGCAGGATGTTCGACGTGGGAGGGCAGAGATCAGAGCGCAAGAAGTGGATTCACTGCTTCGAAGGCGTGACCTGCATCATCTTCTGTGGGGCGCTGAGCGCCTACGACATGGTCCTGGTGGAGGACGACGAAGTGGTGGGTTGGGGTCCGGGAGGTGTCTGGGAACAGCTCAGCAGCCGAGGGGGAGAGGAGCTGGGTGCTTGGAGACGGGAGGGGAGGTTACAGTGGGAGGAGGACGATGTTTGGTGCTGTCGGGTGATGTGGGGAAGGGGTGGGAGATGCAGGATGGAGCTGGCTCCCACCCAGTTGCAGCCAAGCAGCCCAACCAAGCCATGGATCCATGGATCTGCCCTCCCTGCTGCCCACAAGGAAACCTCTGGTGCTTCCAAGCTGTCCTGGGCAGAGCAGGCCCCAATGTTGATCTCCTCCCAAGAGCCACCCTCCCACCAGGAAACATGTGGCCAAAGCACCCGAGCAAACGCAAAGAATCATAGAATCATAGAGCAACCAGGTTGGAAGGGACCCATCGGTTCATTGAGTCCAACCATTCCTATCAAACACTAAACCAAGTCCCTCAAGACCTCATCCACCCGTCCCTTAAACACCTCCAGGGAAGGTGACTCAACCCCCTCCCTGGGCAGCCTATTCCAATGCCCAGTGACCCTCTGTGTGAAAAACTTCCTCCTAATCTCCAGCCTAAATCTCCCCTGGTGGAACTTGAGGCCATTCCCTCTTGTCCTGTCCCCTGTCCCTTGGGAGAAGAGCCCAGCTCCCTCCTCTCTACAACCTCCCTTCAGGGAGTTGGAGAGAGCAATGAGGTCTCTCCTCAACCTCCTCTTCTCCAGGATAAACACCCCCAGCTCTCTCAGCCCTTCCTCATCAGGCCTGTTCTCCAGCCCCTTCACTAGCTTCGTTGCTCTTCTCTGGACTCCCTCCAGAGCCTCAACATCCTTCTTGTGCTGAGGGGTCCAGAACTGGACATAGCATTCAAGGAGCCGCCTCACCAGTGCTGAGGGTGTGCCAAGGCCAGGCAGGAGCCTGCAGCCCTTCCTCAGCCAGGAGGCAGCAGCACATGTGAAGCACAGAGGGGAAGGAGAGAGCACCTTTCCCATCGAAGCCCTCGGGAGAGGCTGTAATGCTTCCCTGCGCAGGATGGAGCAGGATTTTGATGGGAATGGTTGGACTCGATGATCCAGTGGGTCTTTTCCAACCTGGTGATTCTATGATGTGGCCAAAGCCCAAAGGTGGACAGAAAAACGCTGCAATAGGAGGCTGGACGGAGCAAAATCATCCCTGTCACCCCTGAGGAACCTGCTGCTGCTGTACAAATCGCAGGAGATCTACCTTCTTTCTCCAGGACAGCAAAAGCCCCTGCTCAGACTAGGCTCCAGCTGGATGGACCTTCCTCCTCCCACAGATGCTCCTGCAGCAAACTGGAAACTGCACATGGGTGGATGAGGTCTTGAGGGACATGGTTTAGTGTTTGATAGGAATGGTTGGACTCGATGATCTGATGGGTCCCTTCCAACCTGGTTGTTCTATGATTCTATGATTCATGTGGTTTAAACCCAGAGATTTCCTGGTGTGATTGAAGGTGTGAGGAACAGGCAGGGGCTGCACTTCAGCAAGAGCATCTCGCAGTGAGGCCTGGATGGTGGGGACGGCAGCTCAACACCCTCACTGAGCACCTTCCAGCAATCTCCCTGAGGCTTCCCTGGATAATTTTCCCAGCACCATCACTGTAATCTTCCCTGGAGGGGTTTAAGGAACGGGTGGACGAGGTGCTGAGGGACATGGGTTAGTGATTGATGGGATTGGTTGGACTCGATGATCCGGTGGGTCCTTTCCAACCTGGTGATTCTATGATTCTATCCCTGTCCCCATCCCATCCTGCTTAGTGTTTCTGTGATCCCAGAAGGTGCCTGGAGCTGCTTCACCCCACTGAGCACCACCTGGATTTATCCAGGTCACTCACACTATGGCACGAGGGGATATTTGGATGGGTGAGAGGGATGTGGTGCAGGCAGAGGCGTCCCCAGCAGCACAGGGACAGGCTCTCATCTCAGGGACAGAAGGAGTGGGGAGGCTGCAGAGGTCAAAAATCATAGAATCACAGAATCACCAGGTTGGAAGAGACCCACCGGATCATCGAGTCCAACCATAATGGTTTGCAACTCCTGGCTTTGTACCAACGCTCCTGTTTGCTTGCAGAACCGCATGCACGAATCCCTGCACCTTTTCAACAGTATATGCAACCACAAGTTCTTCGCCGCCACGTCCATCATACTCTTCCTCAACAAGAAGGACCTCTTCGAGGAAAAGATCAAGAAGGTCCATCTCAGCATCTGCTTCCCAGAGTATGATGGTGAGTGGGTTCATTTTCCCTCCTTGAGAGCCCTAAAACCAAGGTGGCTGGAGGGGAACCGCGTGGTCCCAGCGCAGGTGCCGCATGGCAGGTTTGGGTTGTGCTGGTATCGGGTCAAGTCCCTGGAAGCAGGAGCAGAGGAGAAGGCAGATGCGACCTTGGGAAAGGATTTGGAAGGATTGAAATGGGATAAAATGGTCCTGAGGGACATGGGTTAGTGTTTGATAGGAATGGAGGAGGCAGCAGCACATGTGAAGCACAGAGGGGAAGGAGAGAGCACCTTTCCCATCGAAGCCCTTGGGAGAGGCTGTAATGCTTCCCTGCACAGGATGGAGCAGGATTTTGATAGGAATGGTTGGACTCAATGGTCCGGTGGGTCTCTTCCAACCTGGTGATTCTGTGATTCTATGATTTTCAAAATCGTTTTGCTAAGTGCTGCTGCCACCCAGCCCTTCTCCTTCTCCTTCTCCTTCTCCTTCTCCTTCTCCTTCTCCTTCTCCTTCTCCTCTTCCTTCCAATCTGTCTATTAAACACCAGCCTTAAGCATCCCTTGGTCCTCACCCAGCTCTGACAGTCCTGCCTGCTCAGTAGCGGCAGCGTTTCCCTCCCTCCGCAGGTCCCAACACATTTGAAGACGCGGGAAACTACATCAAGACCCAGTTCCTCGACCTCAACATGCGAAAGGACGTGAAGGAGATCTACAGCCACATGACCTGTGCCACAGACACACAGAACGTCAAGTTCGTCTTTGACGCCGTCACGGATGTCATCATCAAAGAGAACCTCAAGGACTGCGGCCTCTTCTGAGCAGCCGGGTGGCAGGTACTCAAGAAATGGTTATTAAATCCCCTAAAAAAGGGCTGGAGGAGGGGAGGGGGATGAGGATGGGGCAGAGACAGCTCTATCCTGCTCTGCAGGGTGATGGGATGGGGGGTTTTCCAGGCTTTGCCATCAAACTTGTCCTGGAGAACAGGGAAGGTGAGGATGCTCTGGGAACAGGGAGAAACAGAGGGGTTGGGATTCCACCAGCCCCAGGGCATGGCCAGTAGCCCCTGCAGAGCTTCAGGGGGTTTGGTTCCTTTCCCCCATGGCCTCCCAAATCCACTGGCCCAGGTCACCCGGAGAAGTTGTGGTTGCCTCAACCCGTGGGGAGCTGGTTGGACTGGGCTCTGAGCCCCCTGATCCAGTGGGAGGTGTCCCTGCCTGTGGCAGAAGGGTTGGAACTGGATGATCTTGAAGGTCCTTTCCAACCCAAACTATTCCGTGATTCTGGGATTCTTTTGCCCTCCTTTTGTCTGCCTGCCTCACACCTTTGCAGGCGGAGAGAGATGAAAACAGCAGATTGCAGCACAGATTCCCTACCTGAGCGAGATCAAACCGTTTTATCTCAGGGCCTCCTGTTGCCGCAACACGGGCACAGGCGCTGCCTCCGTTGCTGTCTCCCAGCCCTGGGTCATGGGAAGAACCCAAGCAGGACCTGAGAGCAGCAGGAATCCCACCCCACACTCTGCTTCCCCAGCCTTTTACCTCAGCATCATAAAGGTTTAGTTAGGGTTTATAAGCCAGTGTTTGCCTAACAGCATGAATCATAGAATCATAGAATCACCAGGTTGGAAGAGACCCACTGGATCATCCAGTCCAACCATTCCTATCAAACACTAAACCATGTCCCTCAGCACCTCAACAACCCGTCCCTTAAACCCCTCCAGGGAAGGTGAATCAACCCCCTTCCTGGGCAGCCTGTTCCAATGCCCAATGACCCTTTCCATGAAATATTTTTTCATTATGTCCATCCTGAACCTCCCCTGGGGGAGCTTGAGGCCATTTCCTCTCATCCTGTCCCCTGTCCCTTGGGAGAAGAGCCCAGCTCCCTCCTCTCCACAACCTCCTTTCAGGGAGTTGGAGAGAGCAATGAGGTCTCCCCTCAGCCTCCTCTTCTCCAGGATAAACACCCCCAGCTCTCTCAGGCCTCTCAGGCCTCATCAGGCCTGTTCTCCAGTCCCTTCACCAGCTTCATTGCTCTTCTCTGGACTCGCTCCAGAGCCTCAACATCCTTCGTGTGGTGTGAGCATTGGTGGGAATTTCTTCCCCACTTTCCGAGCGGCTCCCAGCCACCAGCTTCAACGCTTTGTTTCTCAGGGAACCTCTAGCGCTTCCCTTGCCCCTGAATATTAATAGGGAAGCAAAAAAAGCAAGAGGGCAGGAAATTTCATGGAAAGGGTCATTGGGCATTGGAATAGGCTGCCCAGGGTGGTGGTTGATTCCCCTTCCCTGGGGTGTTTAAGGGACGGGTGGATGAGGTCTTGAGGGACTTGGTTTAGTGTTTGATAGGAATGGTTGGACTAGAAGATCCGATGGGTCCCTTCCAACCTGGTTGTTCTATGATTCTACGATTCCACTGAGAACTCACTGGTAGCATGAAAGGAAAGGCAAACCCTGTGCCAAGGCAGGGAGGCTCTGCCTTCTCCTGAGGCAGCAGCGGAAGCTGCAAAGGTTGATCAGTGAGGGAATACTTGGTGCAAGGCTTCTAGCTTTTTACTGCCTCCTGGCTCAGAGCATTTAAGCCGATGAATTTTTTACATCACTGGGTATGACGCAATGCAACGTTCCTTCTGTAAACGAACCCTCCCTGCACCATCACTGGTTGGACTCGATGATCCGATGGGTCTCTTCCAACCTGGTTGTTCTATGATGCTATGATTCTATGATTCTATGATTCTATGATTCTATGATTCTATGATTCTCTGATCACCACCTTCCCTGCGTTGCTTGGCAGCTCTGTTTGACAGTGCTTTACTCTTATTTTTTTTTTTTTCTCTTCCTGCTAGAAGAGGAAAGGACTTCACTTTCATATCACCGTTCTGCTGAGCAGAGCCAAACGGACGAACCAAAAATCCACGTTTCTCAGACCCCCCCAGCCACCTCCTTCCCAGCCCAGACGAGGAAGGGGCTGAAGCTGAACTTCCTGCTCCCTTTTGTGGCCATTTCCTCTTTTTCTGAAAAGCACGAAGTCCCCGCACCCTGCAGCACACGAAAGGCAGTGTCGAGAAGCGAGATCTGGAGCCGTTTGGCAGCAAAGGGCACAACCAGCCGGAAAAGTGGATGTTGAGCTGCCATCCACACACCTTCCCTCTTGCCTCCCACTGCACTGGGAAGCACCAGCAGCATCGCTGGGACAGGGACTCCCCATCCTCTGCTTTCTTCCCGTTATCAGAGTTGAATTAATGAGAGCAGGTGGTTCTGGGGAATCATAGAATCATAGAACAACCAGGTTGGAAGAGACCCATCGGATCTTCGAGTCCAACCATTCACCCCCGGGAACCAACCTCAGCGGTTTGGTAGGAGAAAGGAGGGGGGAGTCGGTGCCCTAGCACTGTCCAGGTTGGAGCTGAGGGTGGGGAAGCAGAGGCAGGAGCACACACCCCGTCAGGGCTGGGAAGGCCATGGCGGCTCCAGGAAGGGAATGGGTTGGATAAAGAGGAAATGGTTACCCGAAAGGTTCTCATTCTGCTATTTAGAGCTCAATTTGCTCTTTACCGTTTGTAAATACATTGATGCTGGTACCGTAGCCAACCCTGTATCCGCTCAGTGTTGACTGCAGCGATTCCCCAACACAGCTTCCTTCAACTATAGGAAAACACAATAAAGAAATACGCAAGACATTGTGTCTGTGGTTTCTTGTGCACTGTTTTTTCTGCAAGGACTGTGGCCAGGAGCTTGGAGCAAGGAGCATTTTACATTCTCCTGGGTGCACACACGGCTTTCCCACTGAGATCAACTGGTGCCGAGATGCAGCGGAACAGGCACACCGTGATCCTGCCAGGAACGGAGACAGAGGGGACACCAGCCAAGAAACCTTCCCAGCCAAAGTCCCCTCCCCACCCAGGCAGGACAAACGCTGCACTTGGACCCTTGCAGGGCTGGGCTGCTGCTATCAGGGTCCACTTGAGAGGTATCCCTCGCATTAGGGTGAAGCCAGAGCTCTGGCTCAGGGCTAGAGGGGAATTTGGCAGGCAGGCAGAGCTCCAAGTAGGCTGGGAAAGCATTCCTAAAGCAGAAACATGACCTCTGTGGCTGCTGGGCAGCACTGCCCCTCGGACAGCCAGGAGACACCACAGGGTGGCAGCTGACAGCACCTCAGGGGATTTCATGCTGTAGTTCTAGGCAAGTGTCTTCATCTACATCACCCAACAGCAACCACAGAGCTGTTGCAGCAAGTCTAGAGGCGCCACAGAGATGATCTGAGGGCTGGAGCTTCTCCTATACAAGCACAGGCAGCTCGGAGAGATGGGGTTCTTCAGCCTAAAGAAAAGGTTCCAGGGAGACCTTAGGGCAGCTTCCAGTGCTCCAGGAAAGCTGACGAGAGGCTCTCTTGATCAAGGAGTGCACAGACAGGATGAGGGCAATGGTTTCTAGTTGAAAGAGGGGAGATTGAAATGAGATCTTGGGGATAAATGTTTTGCTGTGAGGGTGGGGAAGCCCTGGAACAGGTTACCCAGAGCAGAGGTGGCTGCCCCATCCCTGGAGGGGTTCAAAGGCAGGTTGGATGGGGCTTGGAGCCCCTGACCCAGTGGGAGGCGTCCCTGCCCATGGCAGAGGTGGGACTGGATGGGTTTTGAGGCCCCTTCCAACCCAAACCATTCCATGATTCTATGATCCAGAGCAGTTGTCTTCCCCTGAGGTTGAAGAGGCAGTGAGACTCTAAATAAGCAGTAAACTACCCATCTGCCCATAGTCCCGATGATGGGCTGGGTGCCTGCTGGTCTCTATCTGTGCCAGCACAGCCCAAGTCCTTGGGAGCAGCAGAACTAGCAGCACAGACACCACCAGCACGCACCTATGATAAAGCAAAAGGAGCAGCCAACTGGGTTGGTTGACAGCGACTGACCATGAGCCAGCAGTGGCCCAGGTGGTCAACAAGGCCAATGGCATCTTGGCTTGGATCAGACACAGCATGGCCAACAGGTCCAGAGAGGTTCTTCTCCCTCTGGACTCAGCACTGGGGAGACCAAACCTCGAATCCTGTGTTCATTTGGGGGTCCCTCAGCACAAGAAGGATGTTGAGGTTCTGGAGCGAGTCCAGAGAAGAGCAACAAAGCTGGTGAAGGGACTGGAGAACAGGCCTGAGGGGAAAGGCTGAGAGAGCTGAGGGTGTTTATCCTGGAGAAGAGGAGGCTGAGGGGAGACCTCATTGCTCTCTCCAACTACCTGAAAGGAGGTTGTGGAGAGGAGGGAGCTGGGCTCTTCTGCCAAGGGACAGGGGACAGGACGAGAGGGAATGGCCTCAAGCTCCATCAGGGAAGATTTAGGGTGGACATCAGGAGGAAGTTTTTCATGGAAAGAGTCATTTGGCATAGGAACAGGCTGCCCAGGGAGGGGGCTGATTCACCTTCCCTGGAGGGGTTTAAGGTGCAGGTGGACGAGGTGCTGAGGGACATGGTTTAGTGTTTGATAGGAATGGTTGGACTCGATGATCCAGTGGGTCTCTTCCAACCTGGTGATTCTATGAACTTCCCTGATCCAGTAGCTCTACCCCTTTCCCTTTAAAGCACTTACCTTCCTTCTCCAGCAAAGCACAAAAAGGGAAAAAAAACGCTCCTGGGAAAACGAAGAATAAACTAAAGAAAAGGCTAAACCATTAACTCACCATTTTAATACTGCCAACAACTATAACAGATCGAAACTGTACACATGACAAACTGGGAAAGAGAGTCTCAAGGCAATGAATGGTTCAGCAAAGGAATGTCCTGACAGGTTATGAAGGTTACTACAGTAAAAACAATGGCAAACAAGAATTTGGCACCACATATACAAAGTAAAGGCATGCTCACCAATACAGTTTGGGGATCCTCCGAACAGAAAAAGCCATGGTAAATGCAGAATGAGGTGCACCCTTTATAAACCCACCCACCGGTTCAGACCAAACCGTACAGGAATCTCAGTGGTTGCTCATCAAGAAGCTCTGGAGTCGCCCGTGTTGCCCGTCCGGGTTGGAGCTCAGCGTCTCCCGAGGGAGGCAGCCTGGGTGCACCCTCCCCGGGAAGCTGCCTTTACGCTAACCACGCAGAACGACTCTCGCTGCGGCATAAACCAGCTTCGCCCCAACCCTAAGCTACAAAGACTCGCTGCTCCTGCTGCTCCTTCCCAAAGCCCTGGGGGAGCAGGGCAGTAACAAATTTCACGTCAGAAAAAGCCAAAGCGATCACCGTTAGAGCTCTAAGGATCCTTTAAGTAGTTGCAGAAATATTAAATCCTGACCATACCAAGTGTTAAAAACAAAGAGTTCCTGCTAAGAGGAATACTTTCTGCATGATCTGGTCACATGTGCATAGTTGAGTGATTTTTTTTTTTCCTTTTTTTTTTTTTTTTTTGTCATTTTATTATTTTTAAAACAAGATTCGTCTTGCAAATAAAGAAATAAAATTTAGTAAAGTTAACAGTTTTCTCGATGGAAAAGACCTTAAAAACAGACTAGTGGTGGCTTGTTAACCAAAGAAAGAGAGAAAAGCTACATATCGAAGGTGTGGAATCCAGCACCTCAACTCCACAACAGCTGTACACATCTGCGATCACGCCATCCAAACGATGCCAGGATGATGGAGTCACACTAAGAGAGTTGTCCCACCTTGACCTAAACCTCAACATCCCATTATCAATAAAAAAAGGTCCCTAAGACAGAGGATTGTGCTAAAGAATGCGACGGTTCTGCATGCTGTTTTCATTTCCCTGGTCCGGTTCATGCTTGCAGCTGGCCCCGTGAGGCGGTAAAGAGGCAGTTCGCGTCGTAAAAGCTGAAAAAGGAAAGACTGAGCGTTAGCGAGGGGCGAGGCAGAGTTTCCAGTGCTGAAAGAGGCTCCAGGAAAGCTGGGGAGGGGCTCTTGGTGAGGGAGTGCAGGTAGAACAGTTTTCATCTGCAAGGGGGGAGATGAGATCTTAGGAAGAAATGTTTTCTGTGAGAATGAGGAGGCCCTGACCCAGGTTGCCCAGAGCAGTGGTGGTTGCTCCATCCCTGGAGGAGTTCAAGGGCAGGTTGGATGGGGCTTGGAGCCCCTGATCCAGTGGGAGGTGTCCCTGCCCATGGCAGGGGTGGGACTGGATGGGCTTTGAGGTCCCTCCTGACACACACCGTTCCATGAGGTTGTGTTGCCTCGATCTCCAAAACGCGATGCGTGCTCTGTGCTTGAGAAAAATCAGGCCAGACCATTAGAGATTTAATTACCATTTAGCGATAATTCTTTATACTGAGATTTCAGCCTCCTCCTTCTTTGTGTGTGGGTAGGAGGGAGCTTCAGACAAAGCTGCAGAGAAGGAGTGAAAATACAGAGAAATAATAGACCTCCTAATGGTCCTAATAGGTTGTGCTCTATGTGAGATCAAGAGGGACACGGTTTGGTGTTTGATAGGAATGGTTGGACTCAATGATCCGATGGGTCTCTTCCAACCTGGTGATTCTATGATTCTATGATTCTAAATGCTACAAGAGCCCAGCAGCTCAGCTTTACCTCCTTCCCACGCCCCTCTCTCCTCAATAAAGGCCGCACTCCTTCAGGTTGTTTTTAATGATAACATCTGTAACGGCATCGAAGACAAACTGCACGTTCTTGGTGTCGGTGGCACAGGTGAAGTGTGTGTAGATCTCCTTGGTGTCTTTTCTCCGGTTCAGATCTTCAAACTGACACTGGATGTAGGCAGCGGCTTCCTCGTACGTGTTGGAGCCTGAAAAAGACACGATCCCTCGCTTTGGCCAGCAGTTCACAGCAGAGAGATCTTTTAAGCGCACATTAAGCTGCTTGCAACCATCTGCTTTATCCAGCTACAAATCCAAATCCACCATTAACCCCTTCTGGTAAATCTGAAGTCTATTCCCAGCTCGTCGTCCGTGACCTTGGACAAGTCATCATTCCAGCAGCTCACGTAATGCTGGAATCTCCCAGAGATCAGGAGATGGGAACGACAGCTACAATGACGCTAGAAACACACTGTCATGTCAGAAGAGAGACAAACAACAGGAATAAGTGGGTTTGAAGGAAGGATTGCTCCAAAAGCAGTGAAGCACCATGCCTGGTGTGGGCCACGGAAGGGAATGGATCTGAACAGGCTGGAGTGCTGGGCAGAGTCCAATGGGATGAGGTTTAACAAGGCCAAACGGCGGATCCTGCACTTGGAGCACAACAACCCTGAGCAGCTCCAGACTAGAAGTCTGGCTGGAAACTGCCTGGAGGAGAAGGACCTGAGGGTGTTGGTTGACAGGGACTGAACATGAGCCAGCAGTGGCCCAGGTAGCCAAGAAGGCCAATAGGAGCGGCTGAGAGAGCTGGGGGTGTTTATCCTGGAGAAGAGAAGACTGAGGGGAGACCTCATTGCTCCCTACAACTACCTGAAAGGAATTTGTGGAGAGGAGGGAGCTGGGCTCTTCTGCCAAGGGACAGGGGACAGGACGAGAGGTAATGGCCTCAAGCTCCCCCAGGGGAGGTTCAGGCTGGACATTAGGAAAAAAATTTTCACAGAAAGGGTCATTGGGCACTGGCAGAGGCTGCCCGGGGAGGAGGTTGATTCACCTTCCCTGGAGGGGTTTAAGGGACGGGTGGACGAGGTGCTGAGGGACATGGGTTAGTGATTGATGGGAATGGTTGGACTCGATGACCCGGTAGGTTTCTTCCAACCTGGTTATTCTGTGACTCTATGATTCTATGAAAACAGGCTGTTGCTGAAACGCTGGCACAGCAGAGGGGGCAATGCCACATCCAACACAGGGCTAAGCTTCACAGCCTCCAGAAGTTATCAGGACAATGCTTTCATTTAAAGCATGGAAAAGGCAGAGAGTTTTGCTGACGTGCAAAGCTTTGCAATACTCCAGGTCATAGAAATCGTGGATAAAGGCTGTTCCAAAGCACAGTCATGCACAACCACATCTTTTCTGAGGATCCCAAACGTCCTCCTGAGCCTAACGCTGACCAAGAGACAGATTTGGGCGAATAAGGGAAAAGAGAAGCTTTTAAGTAATCTGGATTGTGCAGGTTTAGTGTTTGATAGGAATGGTTGGACTTGATGATCCGGTGGGTCTCTTCCAACCTGGTGATTCTATGATTCCTGGCACTGGAAAAGAAAAAAAACAAAACAAAACAAAAAATACCAGCTGTGTGAACCCAGCCTTACCTGTGTACTCAGGATAGCAGATGGTCAGTGGGCTTTTCTTGATCTTCTCCTCAAACAGGTCTTTCTTGTTCAAGAAGAGAATGATGGATGTGTCTGTAAACCATTTGTTGTTACAAATGCTGTCAAACAGTTTCATACTCTCATGCATCCGGTTCTGAAAAACAAAGAGTTCGAGAGGGAATGGCCTCGAGCTCCATCAGGGGAGATCTAGGCTAGACATTAGGAAAAAGTTTTTCCTGGAAAGGGTCACTGGGCATTGGAACAGGCTGCCCAGGGAGGTGGTTGATTCACCTTCCCTGGAGTGGTTTAAGGTACAGGTGGATGAGGTCCTGAGGGATATGGTTTAGTGTTTGATGGGAATGGTTGGACTCGATGATCCGGTGGGTCTCTTCCAAGCTGGTGATTCTATGATTCTATGAAAATGGGAAGGGTGATGCCTCATTCCGGAGTTATGAGGTGGGGAGGGGGGGGGGCAGGCAGGGGGAGAGACAAACCAGACTGAAGAGTCTGTGACCCTGACACATCCTCACTGCTACTTCATCAGGAAGAGCAGAGGCATAACCCTGTGTAGGGACTAGGTCAGCTCCTCACTCCGTAACTCCCCTGGGATATTTGTTCCTCCACAGAGGAACAATTCCAGGCACCTCCCTTTGACCAAGGCCTCGTTTACACCTTATGGCTATCAGTTTCAGAACAAGACACCGCAGGCTGCTGCGAGGGAGTGCTTATCTCGCAGCCCTGGAACAAGTGCAACAAGAGGAGCAAGCCAGAAACATGCCTGCTCCACAACGGCACCTCCCTGATCCCAACGTGGGTCACTCCTCCACAACATACCATCTCCTCATCCTCTGCCAAGACGAGATCGTAATCGCTGAGGGCCACACAGAAAATAATTGCTGTCACGCCTTCGAAGCAGTGGATCCACTTCTTCCGCTCCGACCGTTGGCCACCGACATCAAACATCCTAGGAGAGGCAGAAGAACCATCTCAGAAGCTATGGAGACCTTCCTGCTCGGCCACTACACTGCTTACAGGGGATGAAGAAGGCTCTACTACGACTTCAAACAAGCAGGCTTTATGGGAAAACAGGTACACAGCCTTCTGCCAACAAAGGTAACGACTCCAGGCCCTCCCTTTGTCAGAAGAGGACCCACTGGGTTTTAAAGTTCTTTCCTCTGGAGCCATTTCATCAGGCAGAATCAGACATTACCTACATGGCTAGCCAGGAGTTTGCTGATTCACCAGCGCAGGCTTATTCTGTTCTGTCTTCTATTTCCTTAGCAACAATCCATTTGTTTGACTGGACTCCAAACACCTACTCACAGGCAGCTCTTCCAGTTAATTTACTCTGCCTCTGACAACGGATTATCTGGAACACACCACCTGCACGCTACTACTGGGATCCGGAAAAGAACTAATGGGGTTAAGAAAGAGCTTCACGTGTTAAAAGAAGAATGTGTATCTGTGAGATACTGAGGTTTAAAGGCGTCACAGCTGCTCATGGAATTTCGGGCAATAAAAAGATGCCAACGGCTTGGACAGTTACACCCCCTGGCTAAGCAAAATGGTTGGACTCGATGATCTGGTGGGTCTCTTCCAACCTGGTGATTCTATGACTCTATGAAAATGCTTCAATAAGAAGCCCAGGATATTCTGATGGACTCTGTCTTATGAATGAAATCATATGGATACAAGTCCATATGCGAGGGCTACGAAAATCATCGGTATTCATCCATGACCTGAGCAAACAAGAGAGAAACTGCCCAGGTCGGGCCAGAAAGCAATGCAAAGTCACGATGAGCTGGGGTTGTTTAGCCTGGAGAAGAGGAGGCTCAGAGGAGACCTCATTACTCTCTACAACTACCTGAAAGGAGGTTGTGGAGAGGAGGGAGCTGGGTTCTTCTCCCAAGGGACAGGGGACAGGACAAGATGGAATGGTCTCAAGCTCCGCCAGAGGAGATTTAGGCTAGAGATTAGGAGGAAGTTTTTCACAGAAAGGGTCATTGGGCATTGGAATAGGCTGCCCAGGGAGGTGGTTGAGTCACCTTCCCTGGAGGTGTTTAAGGCACAGGTGGATGAGGTCTTGAAGGACTTGGTTTAGTGTTTGATAGGAATGGTTGGACTCAATGATCCAATGGGTCCCTTCCAACCTGGTTGTTCTATGATTCTACGATGCCAGAAGTGCCTTTCAGCTAACTCCAATCTTGTGTTTAAGGTAAACCAGCCCTGTGGACTGCAAGAGGGAAGATGAAAACCTCTGTGCAGACACAGCTTGTATCACCACCTGCCATCACCCTCTGCTGCAAAGGAAAAGCATCCTTGACAACTCCGCTTCACCAAGCTCATCCAAATTCGAGTCACAGTGACACTCGGGCTCCCTCAGCCCATTATTAATGCCTGAGATTTAACATCAAGGCTTCCATCGCAGAGAAGATGGCAGCTCCAGGCTTTAAGATGTATTAATGCTTTCCTTTGTGAGGCAAATCCCTCCGAGACGAGACACCTTGTGTCTTGGGCTCCGCACATAATCAATGACTCGGGGCAGGCTGGGGGAAGAGCAATTCCCCTTCCTAGCCCAGGAAGGCACATCTCTGAGCGCTCAGCCATCACATTTCGGAAGGGTTAGAACAATCAAACAGAATGTACTCGCTACCTCCGGCTCATTCTCCCATCAGTGAGACGTGGTGATTGTTAAGAGGGCACCACAGCTGGAAATGTTCCTCCTAATACAGCCATGACGGAAGACAAGTTGCTCCCTGGACGAACCAGAAGCCATGTAAATAGCTCAGTGACTCAAAGGGTTTAGGCAATTTTGTTATAACGGTTAGTAAGTGAAGACAGTTCAGGAGCCAAACTGTTACTGCTCTTCCCAAAAAGCGTGCAAACAAATCCAGTTCTGTAAGCAACACTTGGGATTTTTGCTACAGCTCTTTCAAACTGTTTACAAACAAGCTATATATAAGCAAAGAGATGCCTGCTTAGAGGCTCTGAGCAACAAAGACTTGAAAATGCTGTCACAGATGGAGAGAACTCAGCTAGGATACAGGGACTGCATTTTGCTACTTCTAAGGTAGGAGACAGGAGTGCCCGCTCCACGGGGCTGTTTATCAGGAGGACGTTTGGGATCCGAAGCGAGGACTTCCTAAGGAGCAGTCCAAGAGCAGGGAGGAGAGCTAAGCCACAGGCTAGCAGCTGCTACAAGGGTTAGGGAGAGCTTGATTAGTGACATGAAAAGGGATACTGCCAAGGCCAGGCTGGATACCCAAACCCTGCCAGGACCAAATTTCAAAGGCAGAGAGGACAGGGAAGGCCCATCCTCTGCCATCTCACGCCAAGGCAGCCAGGTCCAGCACACCTCCTGCATGCCCCACTCGTGCTCCACAGTGTCAGTCAGCACAGCTTCGAGGAGAACACCATGCAGGCCGGACCCAAGACTGACTGCGATGAGAGCTCTCATCTCCTGCTCAAAGGAAGGGGTTAAATTCAAACTCAAACCCCAGGAGTCAGCATCCTTTTAGTATATTTTTTTTTTCATCCTGTAAGCAAGCAGCCAGTACCTGTGTCTGCGATTCCAACATAAAAGCAGCTGAAAAGAACAGAAGAAGGCAAATAAATATCAAACCGGTATCTCCAGTGAGCGATGCCAGGAGAGAGGGAGTGTAACGGAGGCAAGGAGGACAGTTAAAACAGGGCAAGAGGTGGTGCAGGGCAGGTGTGGGACCTACCACCACCACCAGGCACTGGAGACGTGCCTGCAGTCCCCAGGGACACGTGCTGGACTTCACTTACTTGAAGTACAGGTCCTTGAAGGTGAAGTGAGTTTCCACGATGCCTGTAGTCTTAACTCTGGTGCGCAGAACATCCTGCTGAGTCGGAATATAGGTCGGCTGGGATATTCTATCCAAGTCATTTAGGTAACTAAACCAGAAGAGACAACACAAGAAGTGCTTTTTTTAGTCTGCTGGCTCACCATGAATCTTTTATAAACTGCAGAAGAAAGTCATTATGTGAAGATGCTGAATAAATTCCACAGCACCAGACCTTGAACGCGGAGCCAACAAACCCCTTTGGGTCCATCCCATGGGCTGATCTTGTGGGGAGATTTGGTAACCCCCTCCCTGTGTGACCTTGCAGCATACGCTGGGTAGAGTTCAGCGAGCAGGGAGTGAAGCCTGATAAGAAGCCAGCGCGAGAAATGCTGCTGAGGCAGAAGTCATGCCAAGGCTGGTATCTCTTGGGGGTATTCAAAGCAGTCAAGGTCTTTTGCATCAAAGCACAGGCAATAAACCCTGCAACTCCCTTTTAAAGGGCAAGGGTACAGCAAATGAAGCAGGAGGGAAGAATTAAGCACCCAGAACTACTCCCGAAAAAAGAGGGGGGGTCATTCAAAACCTTCAGTAACAGCAAACTAGCACACAGCACATCCAGCCGCTTCTCTGCGGCAAGACACCCTTCGAGACCCCAGTTAATTCCAGCCTCAGCAGATTCCCTTTGAAGTCTGCCTCTCGGGCACATAAGTAAGAGGTGCACATTATTCTCAGCAGTGTCAGAAATCCCACTCCTGCCAGAAACACCTCTGAGCTCATTTTCCCAGCTACAGGGAAGGGAACAGCCTCCTGCTTCCACAAAGAGCAGGACTGCTCCAGCTCTGTCCAGAAGGGACTGGAGCCGAGCACTCAGCTGCCTTCACGTGCAGCACCTAACAGCACGACCTCCAGCAGCCAGAAACATCTCTTTATCAGGAGTGTCTTTAATCAATACAGGAAGATTTTAGGGGTGCAATGGCTCTACACTGGTGTAATAAACCCTGCCCTCCCAGCCAAACTTCATCCTACTATCAGCCAGGGATCGCTCCTTCCTTTGCACCTGAAAACTGTGCCAGGAGTCCCAGATTTCCCGTTGCCTTCGTCATCAAGCCAGCAGCACGTTGAGCGACATCTCCCTCCTCTGTCAGCTCCAGCAACTCCTCCGGCCAGGACCGCCAGCATATTTACAGAGCACTGACCTACTTTCCAAATCCTGGAAGAATCCAGCCTACCTGCCAGTCTCTTGCCCATGCTCGCCCAGCACCGCAGGGCTTTTCTCAAAAAGCTGGTATCTGAAAGCGAGTTTAGCCATAAAGGGCAAACTCCTCTCATTGCTCTCCATGTTTAGTGGGATGACAGGTTGGTGAACTACTCTGGGATCAGAAACACAGCACTTAGGCCTCACGCTTGACACTGGGTTTTGTTTCAGAATTTGGAAGGTACTTGCCTACATCGGGCTTCGGCAAAGGAATATTTCTGCTGAAGAAATAACATATCGTCCTGCACTTGGGGCACAACAACCCTGAGCAGCTACAGACTAGGAGAAGTCTGTCTAGAAAGCTGCCTGGAGGAGAAGGACCTGGGGGTGTTGGTTGACAGCGACTGAACAGGAGCCAGCAGTGGCCGAGGTGGCCAAGAAGGTCAATGGCATCCTGGCTTGGATCAGAAACGGTGTGACCAGCAGGGCCAGGGAGGTTCTTCTCCCTCTACACTCAGCACTCATGAGACCAAACCTCAAATCCTGTGTTCAATTCTGGCCCCTCAGCACAAGAAGGATGTTGAGGCTCTGGAGCGAGTCCAGAGAAGAGCAACGAAGCTGTGGAAGGGGCTGGAGAACAGGTCTGATGAGGAAGGGCTGAGAGAGCTGGGAGTGTTTATCCTGGAGAAGAGGAGGCTGAGGGGAGACCTCATTGCTCTCTCCAACTCCCTGAGAGGAGGTTGTGGAGAGGAGGGAGCTGGGCTCTTCTCCCAAGGGACAGGGGACAGGCCAAGAGGGAATGGCCTCAAGCTCCGCTAGGCGAGGTTCAGGCTCGACATTAGGAAGAAGTTTATCACAGAAAGAATGATTGGGCAGTGGCAGAGGCTGCCCAGGGAGGAGGTTGAGTCCCCTTCCCTGGAGGGGTTTAAGGGACAGGTGGACGAGGTGCTGAGGGACATGGGTTAGTGTTTAATAGGAATGGTTGGAGTCGATGATCCGGTGGGTCTCTTCCAACCTGGTGATTCTATGATTCTATGATATCCAGATTTTTCTCCCCTTCTCTTTCCTACCAGTACAAGCACAGCTGGGATACGGTGGTTCAAAAGCCGATGGAAGCGCTCCCTAAGAACTACCTAGCAAATCCTAAGAGCTTGGGTTTGGTACAGGTCACAGCTGCTCTGAATCGCTGAAGTGATAGATGTGCAAGCACTGAAGCTGTAAAGCGTCTGTTAATAATCGACAGGTTTCAGCATCAGGAGTTTGGGCAGTGAAGCTGGTGTAATTCCTACCTGCAGCTTTTTAAGCAGCTTGTCAGGAGCAAATGGAGTTGGGCAACTCCCACCAGATGAACTGCAAAGTGTCAGGAGAGCAAGGTGCACCAGATCCCACGGTGCTCTATCTGCAGGCTGCCTCAAAAATCAGCTTTGCCAGACCAATTCCAGGTTGACGCAAAGGGCAAATCAATACTGGATCTCACAGAAATGCTTAAGCAGTCAGAAGATGGAGCACAGGGCACAGCCACCCAAGTGCCTGCGCACACAGCCTCCTTCAGCCACCCTCACTATGCCAGAGGCAGCTGGATTTACAGGCAGAGGGAGCAGCCATGCCCACCCATCAAAATAAGGCTGTGAAGACTTGCAGACTGCCGCTTGCTTCCCTCCACCATGGACAGATTGAGTGGAACTTGAAATAAAACAACTGGAAAAAAAGCACGGCCTGGGACGTGTGGTTTGAGCAACTCGAAACCCACAGGCTGTCTAAGAGGTTGAAGACGTTCCTCAAAAATATTGTTTTGGGAACTGAAAACACACCCCTCACTGAATCCTCCTACATCCCACACAGGCTGAATCCCTTCTCACAATCTCCTTTGCCACCAGGCTTCTCCATACGCTGAGGTTGCAACATTCGTTCCCCACCTTGGATCCCTGTGTTTGTAGAGCCAACTCTTTCTCACGCACTGACACCACCTGGCAAACAAAAGGTTGCAAAAAGACACTTTTGTGTCGCTTCCCTTTCCTTTTCTATTTTTTTTTTCCCTTGGAATGAGGGCTTGAGTAAAATAAAAGCTGACCAAAAGTGTAGAGTCTAAGTCCCATTTGTCGTAGCACCCCCTCCAAGCCTTCCCAGCACGTCCTGTGCCAGACTGACGCTGGTTCGATACTCGTGCGTGTGACGATTCGCAGTTCCAGACTCATCAGAAAACCTGCCAGTAGCTTCTGTCTCATCCCACCTCACGCTCAGTCTGCTCCAAGGAACACCGGCTGCAGGACAGGGATGTTCCAAAGCAAAAAGCCTTCAGATGATAGAGATAACAGAGCGCCCCTCCTCCACGGGCTCGCAGTAACCCTGGAACAGTATTTTCCTAACAATTCAGTCCTGTTTCCTTTTAGCGCTGGCAAGAACGCTTTCAAGGCCAAAAATGGCTCTGAAAGCCCTGCAAGATTCATACAAAGCATTTATTATGGGAGGCTCACTGCAGCCTGCGCTGTGGGAGGGAGGAGAGGCTGCCACCGTCACGCCCGGAGGCTAAGAAGCAGCCACCACTCACCAGGGACAGGAGTAGAGGGGAAAAGATGCCTGTGTGGTACCCAGGTGGGTCAGAATTTGTAGCCACCACACACCAAGCTCCCAAGAAACATGAGCACAACCATCCGTGCCAAGTAAATAATTGAAAAT
Source organism: Coccyzus lansbergi (assembly GCA_033558105.1). NCBI lineage: Eukaryota > Metazoa > Chordata > Aves > Cuculiformes > Coccyzidae > Coccyzus > Coccyzus lansbergi. The sequence continues at coordinate 27,973 of JAUMJK010001321.1, read as the reverse complement.
AAAAGTGTTCTTCCTACAGAATTAATTATCTACAGGCAAGTCCTCCTGCAGTAAGAAGAAAAAAAAAAGAGGGGAAGATCTGGTGAAACTGATATTGAAGTGAATTTCCTTCACAGAAGTCTGCCGCCTCTCTCCCCTCATGTCATAGAATCGCAGAACAGTTTGGGTTGGAAGGCACCACAAAGCCCATTCAGTTCCAACCCTGCCATGGGCAAGGACATCTCCCACTGGATCAAGGGCTCCAAGCCCCATCCAACCTGCCCTTGAAGCCCTCCAGGGATGGGGCAGCCACCCCTGCTCTGGGCAACCTGGGCCAGGGCCTCCCCACCCTCACAGCAAAACAATTCTTCCTACGATCTCACCTCTACCTCCCCTCTTTCAGCTAGAAACCGTTCCCCTTCATCCTATCCCTGCCCTCCCTGATCAAGAGCCCCTCGTCAGCTTTCCTGAGGCCCCTTTCAGCACTGGAGGCTGCTCTAAGGTCTCCCTGGAGCCTTCTCTTCTCTAGGCTGAACAACCCCCATAGCAGACTCCAACAGATCCACGTCCTCCCGTCCTCCCTGTGCTGAGGGATCCAGAACTGGCCACATGGCTCTAGGTGGAGTCCTCACCAAAGCAGAGTAGAGAGAGGGAATCCCCTCCCTCACCCTGCGGCTCTCACTGCTTTGGATGCAGCTCAGGATATTGTTGGTCAGAAAGCAAGATACCAGAGTAGGATCTCTGGGACAAGGGAATGTTGTGTTTCACCTTTATTAAATCGAGTGCTCTCCTGTCTGGCTAAGGTAGACCCAAATATTAAAAAAAAAATCTTGCTTCGAAAGCCTGAGCTGGGCTCCCAGGGTAGTGCTACTCCAGGGAGAATCACAGAAAAGCATCAGGATTAAAATGGGAGAAGGATACCCATGCCTGAAAGCAAAGAGGAGGAAAAGCACGCATAGGAATAATCTAGGTTTTACCCAGCATCATCTCGGGGAATTCAGGCCAAAACTGCCACTTGGGAACAGAGAAAATTATGCCTGAATAGAGAACGGCTGATCAGAAACTATGCTAATTGCCTGAGATACTGCAGATAATTACCTACAGCATCTACAGTCTGGTGCCTGTAAGAACTTCGGAGGAAGCAGCAAAACCAGCAACTAAAATATGTTAAAGTATGATCTGCCTGCCAACACTTGCACGCATCAGCCAGAGGTAACTGCAGAGATGGGGAGGGCAGCAACACCTCAGAGCATCCACACTGCTGCGTCACCACATGGCACTCGTTCTTTGTCACTGCTACACCCAGAACAGGGCACAGAGGTCTGACAAGCTTCTCACAACAAAGACCTGAGGCAAAAACAGTAATCTGAGAGCAATTTGCTCATGTCCCAGGTAAAGAAAAAGGGAAACCTGCCATAAAGGAAGTGAAAACAGAGATGTTTGCAATACTAGACAGAGGAGAAGGGCAAGTGCTGGACAGATGCTACTGGATCACGCCTGGAGAAGATGCTGAGTTGATATAGCTGCGCTTCAGCATCCACAGTTCTGGCCATGAGTTACTAAACTGTTCTTCACAAATAAAGAAATATGCAAAACTCAGTACAATTCCAGGGCAGATTGCTTGGATTACTGTCTTGGGAAGCATATCCTCACCCATGGCACATGGAGGAGAAGGACCTGGGGATGTTGGTTGACAGGAACTGACCATGAGCCAGCAGTGGCCCAGGTGGCCAAGAAGGCCAATGGCATCTTGGCTTGGATCAGACACGGTGTGACCAGCAGGGCCAGGGAGGTTATTCTACCCCTGGACTCAGCACTGGTGAGACCAAACCTCGAATCCTGTGTTCAGTTGTGGGCCCCTCAGCACAAGAAGGATGTTGAGGCTCTGGAGCGAGTCCAGGGAAGAGCAACAAAGCTGGTGAAGGGGCTGGAGAACAGGCCCTATGAGGAAGGGCTGAGAGAGCTGGGGGTGTTTATCCTGGAGAAGAGGAGGCTGAGGGGAGACCTCATTGCTCTCTGCAACTCCCTGAGAGGAGGTTGTGGAGAGGAGGGAGCTGGGCTCTTCTCCCAAGGGACAGGGGACTGGATGAGAGGGAATGGCCTCAAGCTCCACCAGGCTCCCTTCGTGGAGCTTGTTCAGGTTGAACATTAGGAAAAATTTTTCCCAGAAAGGGTCATTGGGCAGTGTCAGAGGCTGCCCAGGGAGGGGGCTGAGTCACCTTCACTGGAAGGGTTTAAGGGACAGGTGGACGAGGTGCTGAGGGACACAGTTTAGTGTTTGATAGGAATGGTTGGACTCGATGATCTGGTGGATCTCTTCCAACCTGGTGATTCTATGATTCTAACCGGCCTTAAGCAATCAGGCCTATGTTTCTCTTTTTACTTTTCCCATTTCTGGGTGTCTTGGCAAAGGTCCTGATGCTGGATGTGAAGTAAGAAGCAGCACCCAGCCAGCCAGGACTGGGCTTGAAGCACCAGACAAAGCTGAATTTCAGCTGGAAAAGTGGTCATCTCAAACAAGGCACACAGTTAAAGGCTGGAGTTTCACTGAAAGGAGAAGGGACACGAAATCCCCTTAAGAGGGAAACAGAAAAGCTAGTACATGACCATGACCACAAGAAGGAGTTACAAGACACCCATCTTTTAAACATGGGCCAGGGAACTAACAGGGTAACACCAGAAGATAAGGCAGGTCAGGGGCCGCGTGCTGAGTGCTGAGTGGAAAGGAGAAAACATTGCCTGAAGGCTTGTTTTGCATGCTGGAGGGTGGGAGTCCTGCAGGAGAAAACAGGTCTTGAACTGCATGATCATGCTCTGCACTACAGGAACTCACCGGCAGCATTTCCCAACCGCTGGGTTGCTTGGCTACCAATTCAAAATAAAACTGCTTTACAGCAACTTCCTGTGGTCTCAGGACAGGAAGCAAAATGATGTGATGTGCTTATTAGGAAAATGCCGCGTGGGTCAGCAACAGGCTGCAATCCTTCTGCCACGCAGATCGGACACCAGCCCCACGGCAGCAGCTTGTCAGAGCGGTGCCTCCAAGAGGCAGCACCACAGATTGGACACGAGTGGGTTGCAGACATTCAGGAACAGGAATAACCCTCCGAAATCCACTCTCTGGAAGGTGGTCAGGTCAAGTGGATGCCTGCTATGCAGGCTAACAGCCTCTCTCCATCTGCTCTGCTGCTGCCCTGCTCTCTCCAGCTTCACCCTCCTCCTCTTCCAAAACTGACCACCAAGACCTTTTTTCACGGAAAGGGCCACTGGGCATTGGAATAGGCTGCCCAGGGAGGTGGTTGAGACACCTTCCCTGGAGATGTTTAAGGGACGGGTGGATGAGGTCCTGAGGGACTTGGTTTAGTGTTCAATAGGAATGGTTGGACTCGATGATCCGACAGGTTTCTTCCAACCTGGTGATTCTATGATTCTATGACCACAAAACCAACGATCCCCATCTTCGGCTTCTTCCTTAAGCTCCACTGAGCCACTTCTTTTTTCTGTCCTAGATCCTCTACCCACGAAGCCGTTAAGCTCTTCTGCTCTTCTCCGCATCTTTTTTATTAAATTATTCCTTCCATCATCCCCCTCATCTACTCTTTCTTCTCCATTCGAATTTGAGAAAGCCTCCTCTTGTCAACTCACTTACCTTGATCTCAACCCATGATAGCCTGCCAAGGTGTTACTAACTTAGAAATTCTTCCTTATTTTCAAGCGAAAATATGCTCTGTGCAGACAGAGCCTGCAGGCAGCTGCACTGTCATACGTCTGAAGTTCCTCTATAAAGCACTTCCAAACTAATTTTTTCAAAGGCTTAAAACTTGGCTAAATTTAAACAGGCTTCCAGCTGGACATCGGGAGGCAGAGTTAACCCCAAACCCTCCTCTCTCAAGTGTCAAGCGTTTGTTCTGGAGCGACCAAGCACACAACTTCTTGAAAAGATGTGGCAATAATCGCTTTGCTCATTACCAAGCATACTTCATTGATATGATATTCATGATATTTCCATGATTTCATTACAAGAACTATCCCCCCAGCTCCAGTCCTGGTGCTAACCTGCCTCTTGGAAATAGATGAGGCATTCAGTCAAAAATCTCAGTAACCAGCTAGCAGCAGCCTATTTATCTCATCCCAACTTCCCAGTTGTTAATCAATTCAGAAATCTGAAACAGAAGGGATAAGCAGGTTTATAGCTGGCCCAGAGCGCTGCCCGTATGGTGTCAAGCAACAGGAACAGCAGCACAGTCAGAGTTATTAAGAAGAACAGCCATATGAGTATTGATCGGTTGATAACAGGAGATCACTATTGGAAGTTGCTCATCATAAATTCAGTAGCTGAATCAGGAGCTTGGTTTCAGCACAAAATCACCATGAGATGCCAACATGTGGAAAGCCAGACCAGTTAGACCAGGAGTTTCCGTCCCTTCGCTCACTCTCCACCCAAGTGACCCCCTCCAACCCCAGTTTTGGTGACGTGGGCCCTTTCTGAACACCACTTGGCTTGCTGTGAGGAGCCCAGAAGCTGATAAGAGTTTCTTACTATGATGCGGAGTCATTCAGCTGATATTCTCTCGATCTGCTGAAGCAGGCCTGGACCCCAGCATCTCTCCACAACCGCTTAATCACACCAGCCAGCTCAGCAGTCATCACGCCTTCCTCTGCGCTCCCAGCTAACACAAACAACTGGCGGGCATCGTCCTGCAGGGAGAGGGGAAAGCAAAACAAGTTGGGACCTACACCCATTCGCACCTTTACAGATTACAGCAAGGCTTAACATCAACAACAATCCTGGGGGCTGCAGCAATTCAACCCCCTCCCTGGGCAGCCTCTGCCAGTGCCCCATGACCCTTTCTGGGAAATATCTTTTTCTAATGACTGGAGAGAGCTCAGAGAAGAGCAACGAAGCTGGTGAAGGGGCTGGAGAACAGGCCTGATGAGGAAGAGCTGAGAGAGCTGGGGGCGTTTAGCCTGGAGAAGAGGAGACTGAGGGGAGACCTCACTGCTCTCTGCAACTCCCTGAGAGGAGGTTGTGGAGAGGAGGGAGCTGGGCTCTTCTCCCAAGGGACAGGGGACAGGAGGAGAGGGAATGGCCTCAAGTTCTGCCAGGGGAGGTTCAGGCTCAACATTAGGAAAAATTTTTCCCAGAAAGGGTCATTGGGCAGTGGGAGAGGCTGCCCAGGGAGGGGGTTGAGTCGCCTTTCCTGGAGGGGTTAAAGGGACGGGAGGACGAGGTGCTGAGGAACATGGTTTAGTGTTTGATAGGAATGGTTGGACTCAATGATCCAGTGGGTCTCTTCCAACCTGGTTGTTCTATGATTCTATATGGTCTAATAGGCAAGGTGGGGTTGGGCCAACGGCTGCACTGGAGGCATTTTCCAACCTTAGTGATTCCATAGTTCTATGATTTCCTTACTCTGGGTCTTCTCCTAGAAAAGTGTGACAAGTTGTTTGCCCTTCAGGGTGGATTGGGACACAAGAAAATTCTTGTCAGTCAGCTCTTGCTCGGCTTTTGCGAAGGCAGTTTAGGCTGGGCAGGTTAATTGAGAAAGGAACTTGTGGTTTACCATGTCCCTCTCCTCCCAGCTACACCGGCCAGGCTGAGATCAGCACTCAGCTTCAACCAGCACAGAGGAAAGGGGGAGGGAACACCAGGGAGCGTTTGGGGCAGCTGCCTAGGTAACGTGCCAGTGAAGATACGCCCTTCACCCAGGATGTTTTATATATAGGAATGATAGGAATGGTTGGACTCGATCCAGTGGGCCTCTTCCAACCTGGTGATTCCATGATTCTATGATATTCCAAGTTCCAAATATCCATGGCTGTATCACAAAGCAGCAGAGCAGCCTCCAGTTGACATATGGTCAGCGAAGCAAGATGAGGAATTAGCACCAGACAGCAGGAGTCACAGGCTGGGCAGTCACTGCCCTAAGCCAATACAGACAATTCCTTTATCCTATATATTTGCAGGAGCCTCTGACTTCTCACTCTGTCTGTGCTTAACCCCTCCTCATCTGTCAAGACTTCCTGGGACCCAATTCTACCACCCTGAAGCTTTGGTATCAGCTCAAGGAATCCGCAGAACTGGAAGGGCTGGGAAAAGCAGGGTCTCAAGCACCCAAGAGGCTAAAAGGACAAATAATAGTAGGGAAAACTGCTAAGGTTTAACTTGGCCTAGCTTAAAAACTACCTGCCCCAATGCTGCGGAACATTATTGGGGGTTGATGTCAAGTGATTCACTCCAAAGCAGAGATTTCTGTTAATTCGAATAGCTCAAAGGTTTAGGGGTTATTTATGTTTTGAGCATTCAAACCACTAAACATTCTCACCAATAACCTCAGTAAAATACTCAACACTTTGTGCTGGTAACACATTAGATTACGAAAGGTCTTTCGCTATTGAGTGTTGTAACAAATATATTTCCACGGCGAGTGTTACAGACTGAATTTCCAGGATTCATTAATGTAATTCAGAGAAGACTTCGATGAAGGGAAATTAGTGAGGTACTTACTGCTCTGGCAACTTCCCCAAAGTCTATCTTTAGCCTGCCCATGGCTCTTATGATGGCAATGATGGACTGGATCGTATTGCTGTAGACAACCACTTTATATTGTTTGCATTCTTCCTCCGAATAGCCATCCTCATGAATAATCCTGGAAGAGAACCAAGCTGTCATTCCCAAGCCAAACCAGAAGAGCTCTCCATGACCCCTATTTCATCTCACACATGAATGCTATTTACATGCCTGCCTTTTCACTTACTTCATCTGCTTCACAATGGTGCTTTTCCCAGACTCTCCAGCACCTGAAACGCACAAAAAGAATTCTAGTTAACCACCAGATGAAATGAAAAGGAAAAGTGGAATGTACTCCTCCCCAGTTCCCACACAGAAGCGGATGAGGCCTGGAGAAAGATACAACTCGTGCATCTCTGCTGGTAATGGAGCCCCCTGGGAGGGTTCACCGAGGAGCACATCGACGGGTACATCATTCCCTGGCTTTATTGACAGGTCCTGACACTCCTCATGGATTCATCTGCTAAAAACCCACCTAGGATTACTGAATTTCAAGCTCTGTGATCCTCAAGGCCAGCTACCTGGGAGGCAGGTCTGAAACTGGAACAAGGATTTATCCACCAGCCCATCCACCATCCCTCCTTCCAGGTCAGTAACTACAGTCCCAGGCAGCCCTACAGCTGAGTGCATCAACGTCACCAGCAGCTCTGCACCATCACCGAGCTGTGCGAGAGGAAAGCATCAGCCTTGAATAACAAGGTAGATGCAATCACAGAGCCTGGAGCATTTTTCTCAAGGAACATCTAATTCAGAAGCAGCCTTGTGTGAGGTGCAGTCCCAGAGCAGAGCTCAACTGCACTCACAAACGGCTCCTGTGGATACAGGGGAAGCAGCCTAAGACATTAAAGCCCAGAAACACGTTATGATGTCAGAGCATGAGCACCATAACAGATCCTGCAAATTCCCTTCTCCACTTAGCACAGCGTCAGCCAAACACTGCCCAGAATCACTTCAGCCAATGCGGTTTTTTTACACAGTGGAAAGACTTCAGTGCACTCCCACGATCCAGGACTACAGCACATAGGTACCGCTCCCGAGCGCGGCTCCAGCAAAACTTAGAGGAGATACCTGTCCAGACCTGAAGTGGCAACAAAGGTGCCTGTGACTCACCAGCAGGGAGAGCAGGGACTTGGGTTCCTAGTGTCACCCTTCATCTGCCAGTGCCAGTTCCCACAGCCACCAGTCACCCCACAATCTTCCCCATGGCACACCCGTACACGCCCACCCGCAGAACACAATGCAATTGTAAAGCAGTTTACTAGCTCTAGTCTCTATTTCCCATAATATAAGGATTATTGTTCTGAGAAACTGAGGATAAAGAGACATGCAGGTTTTGCTTGGAAATGAGCCACAGGATGACTTCCAGCTGAAATATCAGACCTGCAGGCTGGGACATCAGCATTGGAAACAGCCTTCCTTTAAAGAAAGGCAAGGAAAGCCAGTTGGCCAACCCCTCCATACTGGGAACAGAGTGAAGGGTGTATGCACTGAGTTATCCCCACATGGCTGTAAATGAGCAGTGAGTTATTCCACGTTTCGCAGCTTTTGCTCCTGAAACACAGAGCACCTGCACATGGGCTGGAGAACAAATCTTATGAGGAACAGCTGAGAGAGCTGGGGGTGTTTATCCTGGAGAAGAGGAGGCTGAGAGGAGACCTCATTACTCTCTACAACTCCCTGAAAGGAGGTTGTGGAGAGGAGGGAGCTGGGCCTTTCTCCCAAGGGACAGGATGAGAGGGAATGGCCTCAAGCTCTGCCAGGGGAGACATTAGGAAAAAGTTTTTCCCAGAAAGGGTCACTGGGCAGCGGAACAGGCTGCCCAGGGAGGGGGTTGATTCACCTTCCCTGGAGGTGTTTAAGGGACGGGTAGATGAGGTCCTGAGGGACATGGTTTAGTGTTTGATAGGAATGGTTGGACTCAATGATCCGATGGGTCTCTTCCAACCTGTTTATTCTATGATTCTATGAACAGATAGGAGAGAAGAGAAACACGCCGTGTTTAACAAGTACCCACGGCCAGTGCCATTCTCACACAGCTCCCAGGGTGCAGCCCTTCCCCAGCCACCACAAGGACAAAAAACGAAGAGCACCAACACTTTAATTGCTAATTGCTGAGATACTTCCCGAGTTCATCTGTTTCCACATCCCTCTCAAGGGACTGCAACTAAGAGCTGCCCTGCACAGCAGGAGAACTATTCCCAAGACAAGGCATGTAGCACAATTTAAATCAATTAGCCGAGGTTCAGGGGTTACCACATTAGTGCCTCTCAAAAGATTTCCAGGCTGCCAAGTTAAATATCTGCAAACCAAGGAATTTCAAATTTTTAAATTATTCCTAAGCATAAGACAATCCAATATTGTTTTTCTCCTTTCTTTCAAGCCTTAAAGAAAATCTATCGCCAGTTCAGCCTCATGTAAAGCAGGCAATATGAAGTAGGGTCCACCTTCAAAGCCATCCAAGATGTGTTAGTAGGGAGGGGGGGGAAAAAAAAAGTATGTTTTAGGTGGAATTCTCCAAAATGTGCTCAGACATTGGAGTTAACACCTTCCACCCAAGGAAATTCTGAGGTCTGAAGCACACTGTGCCAGCAGGGCTCCATCCAAAGGCAGCAGGTTGCAGGAAATACCCTTCCCTTCAGCAGGCACTTATTCTTTTGTAAGAATAACTTTTGCTAGCCTCTTCTCTCAGTTGCCAACACGCCTGTGGCCTCTCATCTTGCATGGATTCGAACAGAGATGCATCAGCAAGGACTTGATAAGATGCATGTGCTGCTTGGGTGCTCAGCACAGAGGCATTTGTGGTCAGATGTGAAAACGTTCAGGTTCTACAGACTCAGCACTTCCACCCTGGGAGGAACACCGAGCTTCATCTTTATTTCCCACAGACATTTTCCACATTCCCCAAAGAAAGATGCTGCATTTTGAAAGCTTTGCAGTCCCGTAACAGCCTAGAGTCCCAACAGTAGGAATTTCTAGAAGAGACTTTTGAACATAACCTCTCTGGTTTTTAGTTTTCAGCATCACATTTGGCTGTCATTTCCTCCTTAGATTATCTTAAAATAATCTGCTGCCGCAGCAGGCGGCACTGAACTCACATTACCTGTCATTTGACTGACAAAACAGCATCAGATACAATTATGCCATGACAACACAGCCAAGTTGGTTACACAGCACTAATTCAAACCCATATTCGTTTAACTCCTTCCCTTCTCATTGCCAAGCAGCTGAAGAGAGCTGCAATCCTGCTGCCAGAGCGAAGGGTGCTGGTCACTCACCCTGTGACTTCAAAAGGACGATCAGAGGCAGGAAAGAGCAACCCACCTCCTCATAACCTCTCTCCTTACCAACACACAATCCAGAACTGTCTCCTATAAAACTCTGTCTCCTTTAAAACTCATTTTAAGGGGTTTTTGGAGAAAGACGCAAGAATGTTCTGCACACTCATAGAATCATAGAACAATCAGGTTGGAAAGGACCCATCGGATCTTCTAGTCCAACCATTCCTATCTAACAAAGTCCCCCAAGACCTCATCTACCTGTCCCTTAAACACCTCCAGGGAAGGTGAATCAACCACCTCCCTGGGCAGCCTATTCCAATGCCCATTGACCCTCTGTGTGAAAAACTTCCTCCTAATCTTGAGCCTAAATCTCCCCTGGCGGAGCTTGAGGCCATTAACTAGGTCATCACTAGGGTTGTGCCATGATGAAAATCCCTGCAAACACCAACTTCAGTGTTTGCTTCAAGGTTAGAGTACCATTCAGAGCCTAGAACGTTCCCTCCACGCTGTAACGCAGACAACCTTGTTTCTTTCTTAAACCCTCACCATTCTACTCAATGATGTTTTCCAGCAACTCGACCAGTGCAATCTGCTAACAGTTACCATCTCCTCACCCACAGCTGCTTTTGCTTAATAAAAAAGGTATTTAAACTCCGTTCTGAGGAGTTTTGGGGTTTCTCAGAAGGTTTAGAGGCCCTGGCACTGGTGTGGTATTTATGCAATATAAATAGATATTTACCCCCATAGAGATAGCACCACCATCAACTCACATCATGCAAAACGCTGTTTCCATTCAACAGCTCTGCGGACACGCAGCCACCAAATGATTTATTTCCATTACAGTCAACAATCCAGTAGCTCCATCACAATTTTACGTTCCACAGCTCGTCCAGGCAGATCTTTTAAAAGCATTCGACCCTTGGCCAACCTCACTGAATGTCCATCTATGACCCGACCGCCTCACCCCCAAGAATAAGATTAACACCAGTCGGAAAAATCTAATGGAAGAGCATAAATCCCACTTCCAACCATCCAGCAGTCGGAAAATTCTGCTCATTGCTAGGAGTGCTTCTTCTGATAAGGAATGGTTGGAATCAATGATCCGGTGGGTCTCTTCCAACCTGATTGCTCTATGATTCTATGGCACACTCTAATGGCAGTCACAGCTACAAGGGCATGGCCAAGCACTATGTCACCTCCTCTGGGATGTTACTCCTAAAGGAGTTTTTCCTGATGTTCCAGGTTCTCTTCCAGGTTCGCTCTCTGCTCCTGCAAGAGCCATCCAGACAAGGTACTTCATTAAAGTGCCATTTCAAAACATCTGCCCTCAAGCTCTGGAATCGTTTGCCAGGAGCTCCCACTGGCGTGGCAGCTTCTGCAGAGATGAGACGGCCAACATCAGCCAGAGTCTCATCTCAATTACTGAAGAGAGAAAAAAAAAAAATTGCAAACACTGCCTTGATCTATTCTAATACTGGTACTACATCCTCCCACACAGCACTGAGCTTTTTCAGGCTTCTCTTGCCTTGTGCCTATCACAGAATCATAGAACCATTAAGGTTGGAAAAGACCTCTAAGCTCATCCAGTCCAATAGTCAGTCCAACTCCACTGTGCCTGATAAACTATGTCCCCAAGTGCCACGACCACAGAGGTTTTGAATCTCCCCAGAGATGGGGATTATGCCACCACCCTGGGCAGCCTCTGCCAGTGCTTCACTACTCTTTCAGGAAAAAAATATTTCTCCTGACACTCAATCTAAACTACCCCTGGAGCAAATTGAGGCCATTTCCTCTCATTCTCACAGAATTCTCACAGAAAGGGTCATTGGGCATTGGAACAGGCTGCCCAGAGAGGTGGTCGATTCACCTTCCCTGGAGGGGTTTAAGGGACAGGTGGACGAGGTCCTGAGGGACATGGTTTAGTGTTTGATAGGAATGGTTGGATTTGATGATCTGGTGGGTCTCTTCCAACTTGGTGATTCTATGATTCTATCACTTGTTACTTGAGAGAAGAGACCAACATCCATCTCAGCACAACCTCCTTTCTGGGAGCTCCAGAGAGCGATGAGGTCTCCCCTCAGACTCCTTGTCTCCAGACTAAACAGCCCCAGGGCCCTCAGCAGCTCCCAGAACCCTTGGGCTCCAGACCCTCCCCAGCTCCACTCCCTTCTCCAGACACTCTCCAGCCCTTCAAGGTCCTTCTTGTACTGAGGAGCCCAAAACTGAACCCAGGATTCGAGGTGTGGCCTTCCCAGTGCTAAACATGAGGGCACAATCCCTTCTGTGCTCCTGCTGGCCCCCACATGGCTGATCCAAGCCGGGATGCGATGCTTTCACTCTTCTCTTACCCACTAGCGTGCACAAAGCCCACAATCATATTTGCCTTTTCTCTTACTTCCCAGCCCAAGCTTCAACATCTCCAGGTCTCACTTCTGTTCTTTGATGCTTGGAACATCTCTAAACGTTTACAGCTACTCAAACTCCACAAGCTGCTGGTATCCTTTCCCCAGCTCAGTGGAGGGCCTGAAAAGGGACTGCACAGAGAGATCCATATTGAACCTGCTTGGTAAACAGTTTTTAACCAGAAGCCTTTGTTCCCCACACAGCTTCATCGACTCTGAAACGTGGTGTTTACACTCACAGCGGTTTAGGCCTTCAGTCAAGTACCTTTAGCAGGGGGGAAAAGGAGAAGGAATTGAAATGCTGCTGGAACACCATTCCAACCTACGGAAATCGATGCTTCACATTAGAAATTTAGATGCCGAGTGCACAGCGGCTGAGTTACACTGAAATTCTGATGGATTTGCAGGTGAAGCACCCAGCCCCTGGGATCACAGGACCAGGTGGGGAGCCAGAAAGAGTTCAAAAATCATAAAACATGACACTGCATCTTATTGATTCAAAAAACTATGACAGTCTGAGCATTGCTGGGATGTTCCTCACTAAAATGAACAGCCAACCTTTCTTTTTTTGCTCCAATTTGCATGGTCACCCAGGGATCACATTTCACCACCAGAAACCAAGCTGACCTAAGTGGGGATGTTGCAACTCTACAGAAAAAATTGTTTCAGAAGTCTTAACTTCTCTTTTCTCAAATTAGCAGCAAGGAACTCACTTATCCCACAGCTCTACTCGCACAGCCTGGACAAAAAGAACAGCCACACTGTCACAAAGCATCTGCTGCTTTTCATTGTGGTGGCTGCCCCTGCTTGACCAATGCTAAATTCTCACGGAATATGCAAAGTTCTTGTTCTTCCAGCCGTCCTGCAGCTCACAGTCCTTCCCTGTGGAAACCAGACCGAGCCTGCAGGGACTGTGGCTCCTACAGACCCCAACTGCTTAGCTGGGAGCCTGGCACCACCAACCAGCGCTGAGCTCCCTCTCAAAGTGTGGCAAGCTGAGCCACCCCCTGCTACCACCTCCAACTGCTAAAAGTGACAGGAGCTCATTCTGGAGCAAGTTCAGAGAAGAGCAACGAAACTGGGGAAGGGGCTGGAGAAGAGGCCTGATGAGGAATGGCTGAGAGAGCTGGGGGTGTTTATTCTGGAGAAGAGGAGGCTGAGGGGAGACCTCATTGCTCTCTGCAACTCCCTGAAAGGAGGTTGTGGAGAGGAGGGAGCTGGGCTCTCCTCCCAAGGGACAGGGGACAGGACGAGAGGGAATGGCCTCAAGCTCCACCAGGGGAGGGTCAGGCTGGATGTTAGGAAAAATTTTTTCATGGAAAGGGTCACTGGGCAGTGGCAGAGGCTGCCCAGGGAGGGGGTTGAGTCACCTTCCCTAGAGGTGTTTAAGGTGTGGGTGGATGAGGTGCTGAGGGACATGGTTTAATGATTGGTGGGAATGGTTGGACTTGATGATCCGGTGGGTCTCTTCCAACCTGGTGATTCTACGATTCTAAGCCCTGCATGAAGTCCTACAGCACCTTTTCCTTTTGTGGAGGGGGGAAGGGAGAGGGAAGAGAACCTGAGCAGCTTTCAGGCTATATTAGTCCTGGCCCTGGGAGTGATGCATACAAAGGGGGGAAATTATCACCCAACCACTTCCCTGGAGGAAGCCAGAGGCTTTCCTGTAGCAGGACATGGGAAGTAAGTCACTTGGCACGTCCACACACTGGAAATTACAGAGAAGACAGCAACAAGCAAGCAACAAGCAAGCTTAGACTGGGAATTACAGGTCTACACAGCTACACTCTTAAAATGTTTGCTTCTAAACTCATTACCTAATCCACCCTGCTCGGGAAACAGGAGGGTGGACTGCCCAATGTCTTCCAGACACGAGAATCCAGGTCACTGCTTCAAGCAGGCATGAGATACCTTCTTGTAAGTGCTTTTTTTCCTAAAGCTATATCAAAATTGCTTTAAACCTTCACGTGAGGAATTTCCCGCACAGTTAAAGGAAAAAGCCCTACACAGCATCTGGAAGTTTCTGAAAACAGGTCTTTGTTGAACAAATTCTTACTGGAGACACAGAAGAGATGAACCTGGAATATCCATTACAGCATGAGCAAGGAAGGGAAAAATTAATAGGTTGACGTATTCCTGATTCCCAGCCTCTAAAGGAGAGCACACACAGCTTGTAACTACAGCAACAGCCCCTATCGACTTCAGAATCTCCACAGGGGTTTGGTGGAGACTTTGCCAGACCATTCCTGAGACAGGGCGAGGCTGCAATCCTTGCTGAACTCTGACATCCACGGGAACTTCAGTATTTCCAATATCCCCTCGTAAACAGCTCAGGAATAACCCCAGATATTGCACTTGATGAGCCTGACGCTGCGAGGCTGTGGCAGACCTGGGAGATGACCTGATCCATTTGTGCCAAGGCCCAGCGGTGAAGTGACATTGTGGTTACAGTCTGTGAGAAGAAGCAAATCTGGACCATCTCCTCTTGGACAGACTAAACTGACAGCACAACAAAGCTGTCAAGAGCCCAGCCCTAAGGTATCAGAGAAGCTATTGTGAGCACGGAGCAGGAACAATTCAAACCCTCACAAAGCCTAGCTAATGTTATCTCCCTGGTAAAACAGATGCTTCCTCCAGCCTACATTCATCTAACAACCCACCCTGCCAAGTGCACACAAATACTTCCTTTTATACACAAGAGGTTTCCACAACACTGCTCTCCAAGTGGAAAACAAACCAGGAAAAGCCCTCAGACACCCCACACCCCCTCCTGCAGCCCCTGCACCTGCACACCTGCATTGCTGGAAGGCTGAACCATCATTTGATAGGAATGGTTTAATTCAATGATCCGGTGGGTCTCTTCCAACCTGGTGATTCTACAATTCTATGATCAGATCTTCCTCCTGCTGCTTCTCTCCTCCTGGTTTCCAACCTCAACACACCAAATTCCCCCACCTTCTTGCTTCCTTCCAAGCACAGGAGAGCTGTCATCCCCGCCAAGATCTGCCCCATCAAGGTTTTCTTTAATTCAATGCACCTCTGGAAAGTTCTGTAATATCGCAAGGCCAAGTTCAGCAAACTACAGAATCAAACAGTGAGAATCAGGACAGGGGAAAAAAAAATTAGAGAAAGGAATGAGGTAATACTTTTTTACGAAAAAGTTTTTCACAGAAAGGGTCATTGGGCATTGGAACAGGCTACCCAGGGAGGGGGTTGATTCACCTTCCCTGGAGGGGTTTAAGGGACAGGTGGATGAGGTGCTGAGGGACATGGTTTAGTGTTTGATGGGAATGGTTGGACTCAATGATCCGGTGGGTCTCTTCCAACCTGGTGATTCTATGATTCTATGAATACCTGTGGACCTCAAAAGTACAGCTACAGGAACCAGGACAGCTCAGGTGGACACACTTACACGTTCTCAAGAGTAACCACACATTGGGGAAAAAACAAGAGAAATCAATAAAACAGGGCATAGAGGCTAAATGAAGCTCAACTTCAGAGGTATCAGGTCCCGATGCTACAAGATAAATGACATGAAGTTATCGCTGCTTCTGGATAAAATAAAACCAGAGGATTGTTTAAGGAACGTAATTTTGCAAACAGAAGTTACATGAGCCCTAGGATGATGTCAAGAGGCTTTTGAAGGAAGAATGGTGTGCTGCTGGCTTGTCTGGGCCGCAGCTGACACAGTTTACCCCCATGAGGTACCCGGAATATAATCAGGAACAGGAGGAGTCCAAGAGAAGGATTTCCAAAGAGGCAGGTGAGCAACACAAGGCCACACGTTTCCCTTCTGCTTTCACAGACTCAAAAAAAAAATCACCAGCCTGGCACACAGAGGCCAATGCAGTTATTCTCCATACAAATCCAATTAATTCCCCAATTTTTTCATATGGAAAGGTTGTCTTATACATACAATTCAGTTATTCAACACACCTTAAAATGTTGTTTGTACAAGCCAGAAAAATTAAGACTTGAAACCATAACACTGTAAACAAATACTAACCCCTGAGCTCTCATGCACTGTGTTTTTATAAGCCTTTTTTTCTTTTCGTGTTGAAACTGTTACGGCATCAGCCTTGTTTGACTTCAAGGATCACAGAATCATAGAATGGTTTGGGTTAGAGAGGATCTAACGGTCTGTCCAGTTTCAGCCTCATTGGCCCAGGTTGCCCAGAACAGTTGTGTCGGCCCCATCCGGCAAGTCTGCAGAGGACACTAAGCTGGGAGGAAGTGCCGATCTGCTGGAGGGTCAGGAGGCTCCAAAGGGATCTGAACAGGTTGGATCCATGGGCTGAGACCAATGGGATGAGGTTTAACAAGACCAAATGGTGCATCCTGCACTAGGGGCACAACAACCCTGAGCAGTTACAGACTAGGGGAAGTCTGTCTAGAAAGCTGCCTGGAGGAGAAGGACCTGGGGTGCTGGTTGACAGCGATTGACCACGAGCCAGCAGTGGCCCAGGTGGCCAAGAAGGCCAATGGCATCTTGGCTTGGATCAGAAAAAGCGTGGCCAGCAGGTCCAGGGAGGCGATTCTCCCTCTGGACTCAGCACTGGTGAGACCAAACCTTGAATCCTGTGTTCAGTTGTGGGCCCCTCAGCACAAGAAGGATGTTGAGGCTCTGGAGTGAGTCCAGAGAAGAGCAACAAAGCTGGTGAAGGGGCTGGAGAACAGGCCTGATGAGGAAGGGCTGAGAGAGCTGGGGGTGTTTATCCTGGAGAAGAGGAGGCTGAGGGGAAACCTCATTGCTCTCTGCAACTCCCTGAAAGGAGGTTGTGGACAGGAGGGAACTGGGCTCTTCTCCCAAGGGACAGGAGAGGGAATAGCCTCAAGCTCCACCAGGGGAGGTTCAGGCTGGACATTAGGCAAAAATTCTTCACAGAAAGGGTCATTGGGCAGTGGGAGAGGCTGCCCAGGGAGGGGGTTGATTCACCTTCCCTGGAGGTGTTTAAGGGATAGGTGGACGAGGTGCTGAGTGACATGGTTTAGTGTTTGACAGGAACGGTTGGACTTGATCTGGTGAGTCTCTTCCAACCTGGTGATTCTATGATCCCTGGAGGTGTTCAAGGTCAGGTTGAACAGTGCTTTGAGCAACCAGGTCCAGTGGGACATGTCCCTGCCCCCATAGCAGGGAGGTTGGAACTGGATGGGCTTTGAGCTCCCTTCCAACCCAAACCATTCCAGGATTCTTTGATAGAAAATAATTTCTTGCACAAAACTGTTCTCATCCACAGCCAGAAATAAATCGAAGTTTAAATCCAATTGAGGAACAGGACCCTAACAACCATATGAGCTAATCCCAGCTCTGCAGGACAACTGCTGCCTGCAAAGGGAAGAAGGGTTCTTACAACTGAAACTGCTGAGAGACACAACCCCAACGCATGAAGAAACATTTCCCAGGTGGAAATGAAGCCTTTTATTCCCATTGTGGAATAGCCAACTGCTCCAGGGGTGATAACTGCAAACATGATAACTACAAATAAACTGTCACCAGCAACCAGCATCCTACGTGCTCACCAAGGGAGCCCTGAATTCCCTTCTCCACAACCAAAGCCTCTTCAAAGTCAGCTGCAAACACCTCATCCTCCTCAGGAAAAGGCCCCACTGCTGCATTTGAAGCAACACAGTGAGGAGCCAGCCAGGGCCCTCTGGTTTGCAGTTGTTTTTGCAGCTCTTTGACTACCACTCCTGGGAGTGTTTGGAACTAATTGCGCCTGCTGGTGAGCAGTGTGGACTTCTGACACCCACTGACAGGCAACACGCTGCCCTGATGTGGCTTCTGGCTGGTGATCAAACAAACATCCCTCCCAGCTGAGCCTCCTGGGCTCCCCTGTCCCACCTACAGCTCCTTCTGTTCACACCAATGTTTTCAGTGAGACTCAAACTGGAACGTGGGGAGCAATTCACAGCACATCACAAACGCAGCAAATATCTTCCCTAACCTGACCCAAGAATCATCCCGAAGATGCACTCTGCAGCAGCTATTTCATCTTTGGAATGCAACAGAATAATGCAGGAACACCAGTCCTTCTCAGGCAGGACTCACACAAGAAGGTGCTCTCAGGGATATGGGATTAAAAAGGACTGTCTTAGAATCACCAGATTGGAAGAGACCCACCGGATCATCAAGTCAAACCACTCCTATCAAACACTAAACCATGTCCCTCAGCACCTCAACCACCCGTCCCTTAAACACCTCCAGGGAAGGGGAATCAACCACCTCCCTGAGCAGCCTCTGACACTGCCCAATCACCCTTTCTGGGAAAAACTTCCTCCTAATCTCTTAGCCTAAACCTCCCCTGGTGGAGCTTGAGGTCATTTCCTATCATCCTGTCCCCTGTCACTTGGGAGAAGAGTCCAGCTCCCTCCTCACCACAACCTCCTCTCAGGGAGTTGCAGACAGCAATGAGGTCTCCCTTCAGCCTCCTCTTCTCCACGATAAACACCCCCAGCTCTCTCAGCCATTCCTCATCAGGCCTCTTCTCCAGCCCCTTCACCAGCTTCCTTGCTCTTCTCTGGACTCACTCCACAGCCTCAACATCCTTCTTGTGCTGAGGGGCCCACAACTGAACACAGGATTCGAGGTTTGGTCTCACCAGTGCTGAGTCCAGAGGGAGAAGAACCTCCCTGGCCCTGCTGGTCACACCATTTCTGATCCAAGCCAAGATGCCATTGGCCTTGTTGGCCACCTGGGCCATTGCTGGATCATGGTCAGTCACTGCCAACCAACACCCCCAGGTCCTTCTCCTCCAGGCACTTTCCAGCCAGACTTCTCCTAGTCTGGAGCTGCTCAGGGTTGTTGTGCCCCAAGTGCAAGATCTACAATTTGGCCGCGTTAAACCTCATCCCGTTGGTCTCAGCCCATGGATCCAGCCTGTTCTGATCCCTTTGGAGCCTCCCGACCCTCCAGCAGGTCAACACTTCCACCATCCCAAGTATCGAGTTTCTTCTTGTGAAAGGCCGGTTTTTAAACAAACACCCACTGAATCCAGCACAGGGACAAGAGCCTTGAGTTGTTAGAAACACTTATCCAAACAAGCAGTCAGGCAGGGAAGAGACCATTAGTTCCTGCTGGGGGAGAGCTCATTCCTCAACCACAAGGGAGCTGGCACTGCCTGGAGACCCCAGCTACAGGAGGCTGAGCTCTGCCGGTGCCTCTGCTCACCCCAGGACTTGGATGCTGCTCAGTGTTTGTTTTTAAAGCAAACCCAGGCGGTGCCACCCCGGTAACGGGAGATTACACCAGGCAGAGAAATGACCAAACACCACCTGAGAAAACATGAAATAGGAGACAGGCATCGGGTGGCCATGGGGAACAAAAGGTGACAGTATGGAGGTGGGTGACACTGAACCCTGCCACCACCTTTACAGAGAGAAAATAACCAGCATTTGTCAGTCATTTTGAACACAAACCCTGTTTGAGCCATAAAGACTGCTGCTCAACCCCACCTGCACGAGAAGCAAGTGCCTCACATACCTGAAGCAGGGAGCATCCTGTCAGTACAGCTCGAAACTCTAAAAAAAGCCATGTTCTAATTAAAAAAAAAAAAATCCCTCTTTGCAGTACCCCCTCCTCTGCCAAGAAAAGTGATTCCAATGTTCTCCCTCAGAATTTAATGAAAGTTGAACCATGTCCAGGGGGCTCTTGGAGGACAGGATGAAATCCCAGTTCCCCAGCCAGCTGCTCCATCTGTGGCTGAGCTGCATGTTAGAAACTGCTGGTCCCCAGCTCCTCGTGCTAAGCCCTAACGCATCTGTCTGTCTGTCCTTCCACAGGCACGTGATGCACACACAACCGCGGCAGCACGAAGCAGACGGAGCTCCCATCCCACAGCTAGGTCACCACATTGAGGAATGGCTGAGAGAGCTGGGGGTGTTCAGCCTGGAGAAGAGGAGGCTGAAGGGAGACCTCATTGCTCTCTGCAACTCCTTGAAAGGAGGTTGTGGAGAGGAGGGAGCTGGGCTCTTCTCCCAAGGGACAGGGGACAGTTCAAGAGGGAATGGCTTCAAGCTCCACCAGGGGAGATTCCGGCTGGACATTAGGAAAGAAATTTTTCAGGGAAAGGGTCACTGGCAGAGGCTGCCCAGGGAGGAGGTTGAGTCCCTTTCCCTGGAGGGGTTTAAGGGACGGGTGGACAAGGTGCTGAGGGACATGGTTTAGTGACTGATGGGAATGGTTGGACTCGATGATCCGGTGGGTCTCTTCCAACCTAGTGATTCTGATTCTATGATTGGCTACGCCACCGTGCAGAAAGCAGCCACTGGCACCTACATAGCAGCCCCTAGCAGGGCAATCCCACAATCCCATCCCTTTTCTGAGCTGCATTTGCCCCGATTAAACCACAGCCAATGCCTCAGAGAACGCGGGAGGTGAAGTCATTCTGAAGAATGATTGTTTTGTAGATAGGAAACATTTCACCTGCCCTGCACCTGGTTTTGGTGGGCAAAGAGCAGAACTGCCAAACAGCAGGTACACAGGGATCCTTGCAGCAGATCCTCCACCAGGCAGGGGGGAAAACGCAGCTGTGAGGGGCAGCTCAGACATCTGAAGAAAGGGTATATTGGCACCAAGACAGACACTACCTCCATCTCAGAAGAGCACAAGTGCAGCGAGTCCTCCAAGAATCATGGAATAACCAGGTTGGAAGAGACGCACTGGATCATTGAGTCCAACCATTCCCATCAATCTCTAAACCATGTCCCTCAGTGCCTCATCCACCCGTCCCTTAAATCCCTCCAGGGAAAGGGAATCAACCACCTCCCTGGGTAGCCTGTTCCAATGCCCAATGACCCTTTCTGGGAAAAATTTTTTCCTAATGTCAAGCCTGAACCTCCCCTGGCAGAGCTTGAGGCCATTCCCTCTCGTCCTGTCCCTTGGGAGAAGGGCCCAGCTCCCTCCTCTCCACAACCTCCTTTCAAGGAGTTGCAAAGAGCAATGAGGTCTCCTCTCAGCCTTCTCTTCTCCAGGATAAACACCCCCAGCTCTCTCATTCGCTCCTCGTAAGACTTGTTCTCCAGCCCCTTCACCAGCTTAAGTTGCTCTTCTCTTCTTGAGAAAGCTGCTCCTTGTTAATGATATCATAAACAGTAGCCACTTTGCCCTCATTTGCATCCCTAGAAAGCTCTTCTCCTTGGCTGACCAAAACATAACCAAATCTCAGGAAACACCCATGTGGAGAGGAAAAAAAAAAAAAAGTGGGGGGGACAATCAGTTTCAGAGAAGAAACTGAGGCCTCAGGGTGCAGCAGAACTCAGTTCTGTAGAACAAGGCGACTTTAGAACAAACTTATGCTATTAAATTACTTTTGCATTAATTAGCAATATCACTTCCACATAATAACACTAATTACCCAGACCCAGTGCAACTGCAACAGGCTGAATAGCGGGAGGCTCTAGGGGCAAACAGCCCAATTCTGCCTGCACCCACAGAGCTGGCGCCACAGAAAAGCCGATGAGCACAGTCCTGGCTGGGCAGTGACACCACACTGGCCGTATCTGGCACCAGGACAACTCCATGCATCCAGCAGTGAGCTCTGTCACTTGCTGTCACCCAAACCACCATCCTGAGACCAGACCAGACCTTCCAATGCACTGGAGAGAGGAGTTACAGATCCAGTTCAGCACCTGAACGAGGCAGGAAGAGTTCCTGCACCCTCCTCCAATTTGGATGCTCGTCTCAACTGGAAAACCCACAGGTTTCTACGCCAGCACAGGCGCATGCCTGCACCTGCAGAACAGTGTTATCCTGGAGAAAGATTAGGAGGAAAGAGGCAGTGTTTAGCAGAGAGCAAGGTCCCAGGCTGCTCCCAGCATCCCAAGAGCACTGGTTTTGGCTGCAGGAAGCCTTCACCTGCTGTGTGCTGATGGCATTTGTACATAAAACAACAATTACATTCCGCAGGCAGGGGTTGGCGTGACCTTGGATCTCTCCCCATTCACTGCTCAAGTTTGCTTTTGTTGTACAAAACCTCAAAGATTTGGAGCTGCGAAAGGGAAACGTGAAGTGACATGAAATCCCTGTAGAGAAGCCACCAGGTAAACAGCTCCAGGATCAGTCTTACCAAGTACATTCACCCCCTGTCAGCGACCACCTCTTGGGTGCAAGGTGCTCCACGATTGAACAGGAAAAAGCTCCTGAAAGAAAGGAGTGTAGAGGCAGAACCCCTGCTCCTTCCTCCTCTGCCCAGAAGGAAGAGGTTTGTGGGAGAAGTAGTCAAATCACAGAATCATAGAATCACCAGGTTGGAAGAGACCCACAGAATCATCGAGTCCAACCATTCCCAGCAAACACTAAACCATGTCCCTCAGCACCTCGTCCACCCATCCCTTAAACACCTCCAGGGAAAGGGACTCAACTCCCTCCCTGGGCAGACTCTGCCAGTGCCCAGTGACCCTTTCCCTGAAAATTTTTTTGCCTCATGTCCAGCCTGAACCTCCCCTGGTGGAGCTTGAGGCCATTCCCTCTCGTCCTGTCCCCTGTCCCTTGGGAGAAGAGCCCAGCTCCCTCCTCTCCACAACCTCCTCTCAGGTAGTTGCAGAGAGCAATGAGGTCTCCCCTCAGTCTCCTCTTCTCCAGGCTAAACACCGCCAGCTCTCTCAGCCATTCCTCATAAGATCTGTTCTCCAGCCCTAAATGCACCTAAACCCTCCCAGTTTGGGGTCTGACAACAACCCAACGTCTCCTAACTCCCCGGCTGAATTAGCAGGGCTAGGAAAGAACCACCACCCAACAGGAACCTTCCCTCACCCCACACAACTGCGCATCCTGAACTCGGGCAGCCTGGGAGGGCATACAGGCTCCAAACTTCTCCGGTAAATCCATTTCTCCAGTCATCCCTGCCTCAGCAGCACCGCAAATGGCTCGCTCCGCTTACATAAACTACCGCATGATTTCCTACAACCATTTAACGACAAGAGGCGTTATGGATCACAGGCATTTCAGTGCCATGGTGTGAACAAAAAAAAGTGCTTGCTCAAACAATGGAAAAAAACCTCATGAACTTTTTCATCCTCTCCTGGCTGAAAGGATGTCTGTTCCCACTGCTGATATTTCCTGCTGGTGATTAACTGTCAAGCTTTACCTGCCCACGAACAGGGCTGTACATAGGAAGAGGACATTTCAGAACTCCCTTCAATCACCTGTGATTGCTGCACTAATTCTGAACACGAGGAATGCGTGACATTCCAGAGACTGCAGGTTACAGACCTCAACCCAGACAGTCATAATCTTTAAATGAGGGCAGACAACTTGCGACTCCAGCGTTGCACCGGGTGTGAATCGAATTGCTCCAGCAGCGCTCCCATGGAGCCCCAACACGAACAAGCCCCTACCTAAAGCCATGCTCAGAAGGTATTTTGCTGCTATCCAAAGTCAACAGAAGTCCAAAAGGCAATTGGTCTTTCTTTAGTGGTTTGAAACCCACTATTGTGCAAACTTTTTGGGCATTCCCTCCCTTCTGCCACTTGCTCCAACTCAAAGCCCCCAGCATCGTTTCAATTTTATTCTCCCTCTGGACTCGGCACTGGTGAGACCAAACCTCGAAGCCTGTGTTCAGTTCTGGGCCACTCACCACAAGAAGGATGTTGAGGCTCTGGAGTGAGTCCAGAGAAGAGCAACGAAGCAGGTGAAGGGGTTGGAGAACAGGCCTGATGAGGAACGGTTGAGAGAGCTGGAGGTGTTCAGCCTGGAGAAGAGGAGGCTGAGGGGAGACCTCATTGCTCTCTGCAACTCCCTGAAAGGAGGTTGTGGAGAGGAGGGAGCTGGGCTCTTCTCCCAAGGGACAGGGGACAGCACAAGAGGGAATGGCCTCAAGCTCCACCAGGGGAGGTTTAGGCTGGACATTAGGAAAATTTTTTTCCCAGAAAGGGTGATTGTGCACTGTCAGAGGATGCCCAGGGAGGTGTTTGATTCACCTTCCCTGGAGGTGTTTAAGGGATGGGTGGATGAGGTGCTGAGGGACATGGTTTAGTGATTGATGGGAATGGTTGGACTTGATGATCCAGTGGGTCTCTTCCAACCTGGTGATTCGATGATTCTATGATTCAATATTGCCACAAAGAATAAGACACTACAAAGAGAAAAATCTGACAAACAAAAACACAAAGGGAGAATTATTCCATCCAGAGAAATTGCAAGTGTTGCTTACTAACAGCAAAACAAACCCCCGGAGAATAGAGGATTATCCTGACACACAGCCAAGGAGTTCTCTGCATGCGCAGATCACAAGCCTTAGAGGGCCTCTTGTAAGGGTACAAGTGAAAAGACATTGGATGGAAAAGAAAAAACATTCTTAGGATGAGGATAAATTGGAGAGCAGGATTGTTCATTGACATACCCTGCCCTAACCAGGGACTCTCAATGACATCGCCCTCAACTCAATCCTTCCAGAGATGGAAAAGAACAGTACTCAGCACTGCTGAGACAGCTCCTTGAATCCTGTGTTCAGTTCTGGGCCCCTCACCACAAGAAGGATGCTGAGACTCCGGAGCGAGTCCAGAGAAGAGCAACAAAGCTGGTGAAGGGGCTGGAGAACAGGTCTGATGAGGAATGGCTGAGAGAGCTGGGAGTGTTTATCCTGGAGAAGAGGAGGCTGAAGGGAGACCTCATTACTCTCTCCAACTACCTGAATGGAGGTTGTGGAGAGGAGGGAGTTGGGCTCTTCTCCCAAGGGACAGGGGACAGGACGAGAGGGAATGGCCTCAAGCTCCGCCAGGGGAGGTTCAGGCTGGACATTAGGAGGAAGTTTTTCCCAGAAAGCGTAATTGGGCGCTAGCAGAGGCTGCCCAGGGAGGGGGATGATTCACCTTCCCTGGAGGTGTTTAAGGGACAGGTGGACGAGGTGCTGAGGGGACATGGTTTAGTGTTTGATAGGAATGGTTGGACTCGGTGATCCGGTGGGTCTCTTCCAACCTGGCGATTCTATGATAAAGAAACCCAACACAGAGGCCAGAAAAGGAAGACCTACATAAGGAGATGATGCACACACACACACACACATACACACACACTCCCCCCCAACAATGCTGCCCAGCCCCAAGTTTCCACCAAGCTCCAAAGAAACAGCACAGGACTTGGTCCGTACCCGGCAGACACGGGGGATGAGCAGCTTTTGCCTCCTCTGCACTCAAGTTCATTACCACTCACTAAAACTTCTCAACGTAGCTACTAAAACGTGCCCCAAACACAGCAAGAGTTTCTCTTCTAAAGAGAACCTGTAGTTCTTCTGAAGAGAAACATCCCATTTCAGCTCCCTCAAAACTCACTAACACATTTTATAGAATCATAGAACAACCAGGTTGGAAGGGACCCATTGGATCCTCTAGTCCAACCATTCCTATCAAACACTAAACCCAGTCCCTCAAGACCTCATCCACCCGTGCCTTAAACACCTCCAGGGAAGGTCAATCAACCACCTCCCTGGGCAGCCTATTCCAATGCCCAATGACCCTCTGTGTGAAGAACTTCCTCCTAATCTCCAGCCTAAATTTTAGCTGGAAACGACAAAAGCGCAGAGAAGCGATACGTCCTTTCTCAGCTGCCTGTACAGAGCCTGCTGGGCAGCAGCGCCAGGCTCGTGTTCCTGCAAGCTCTGCAGGGAGAACATACACCGAACTGAAATCATCCACACAAAGTCAGATCCTATCAGCAGATCTGTGGCAGCGCGAGGCCCAGGGCACCCAGTGTGGTTACCCTACCCCTGCCAAGGCAGCTCACACGTCAACATGGGCGCTTCTGCTCCCAGAAGGCCAATGGCATCCTGGCTTGGATCAGACACAGTGTGACCAGTAGGGCCAGGGAGTCCTCTGTACTCAGCACTGGTGAGGCCGCTCCTTGAATACTGTGTTCAGTTGTGGGCCCCTCAGCACAAGAAGGATGTTGAGGCTCTGGAGTGAGTCCAGAGAAGAGCAACGAAGCTGGGGAAGGGGCTGGAGAATAGGCCTGATGAGTGACTGAGAGAGCTGGGGGTGTTTATCCTGGAGAAGAGGAGGCTGAGGGGAGACCTCATTGCTCTCTACAACTACCTGAAGGGAGGTTGTGGAGAGGAGGGAGCTGGGCTCTTCTCCCAAGGGACAGGGGACAGGACAAGAAGGAATGGCCTCAAGCTCCGCCAGGGGAGATTTAGCCTGGAGATTAAGAGGAAGCTTTTCACACAGAGGGTCACTGGGCATTGGAATAGGTTGCCCAGGGAGGTGGTTGATTCCCCTTCCCTGGAGGTGTTTAAGGGACGGGTGGATGAGGTCTTGAGGGACTTGGTTTAGTGTTTGATAGGAATGGTTGGACTAGAAGATCCGATGGGTTCCTTCCAACCTGGTTGCTCTATGATTCTATGATTCATGTTCACCTAACTCCCAATAAAAGGATTTAACTCCCCCACCCCATCCCAAGCACAAACAGCCAAGCCTCAGCGTTTGACTCTTGGTATCCTACCGAGAGCTGCCTTACTTCTCTGCCCCACAAACCCGCAGATGAAAAGACGCCTACGCCAGCACCTTCAGGTCACAGAGCCCCAGCCCAAAGTCATCAGGGAGGGAAAGTCTCTCAGGGCAGCCAGGAGGGAGCACGGGTAACATTCAGACTGCAAGAAGGTCGTTTCACATCAGGCAGCTGGGAAACCCCCAGCCCAGGCAAGCAGCACACTTGGGAGAGGCCACCACCTCCTCCCTCACCCTGCAGAGGGTATCGGGGACCTCAGGCTGGGAGGCAGGACACTTGGAGCTAAGGACATCATGGAGAGCTGAGCCATCCCCAGCAAAACAAAGACTGCTGCTTGGAGTGGCCACGTCCCCTGGGCTGCCTGGTCCCCCAGGCAGCCCAGGGGACGTGGCCACTCCAAGCAGCAGTCTTTGTTTTGCTCACAACCCCCAAGAGATCCCTCAGGGCCCTCCCCAACCCTCCTTGAGACTTTCCCCAGCTTCCCTCAGGTCCCTCCCTAGGCACCTGAGACCCTCCTGACCCCCCCCTCAGGAGCCTCCCCTGCCCCCAGACCTTCCCCAACTCCCCGGGACCCTCATCCCCTCTCTCCAGGAGCCCCAGGGACCCTTCCCCACTGCTCTCGAGATCTCTCAGGACCCGCCCCAGCTTCCTCCCCACTTCCCCTCAGGATTCGGGGCTCTCCTTCCCCACCCTCCTCTACCCACCACTCACCTTCTTTTAACCTCATGGATTCCCTCCTCTCCTCAGAGACCCTCTCCCCCTCCCCCAAGCCCTCCTGGAAACCCCGCAAGCTCCTTTCCCAAGGGCTCCATCACCCTGTCCAAGCCTCAGATATGCCTCACGGAGACCTCAGCCCTCTCCCCGTCCCCTAAGGCCCCCGAACCCACCCCTAAGGCCTCCCCCCCCTGCCCCGGCCTCTCCTCACCGAGCAGCAGCAGCTTCACCTCCTTGGCCGCCTTCTCGCCGTCCTCCCGCAGGTTGCGGTCGATCATCTTACTCCGCTCCACCGCCGCCTTGTCCTCGGCGCTCAGCGTGCACCCCATGGCGGCGGCAGGGAGGCGGCCCAGGCCGCCGGGGAACGGAGCGGATCAGGCCGGGAACGACGACGACGCCTCTGCGGGAGTGCGCCTCTCGCCTCCCTCGGCCCGGGCGGCTCCCGCGGGCGGAACCGGATATCCGGTCGCCGCGACGCGGGGCGCGCTGGGAAGCGTAGTCCTCGCTTGTGGTACTCTGCGGAAGCTGGAGGCGTCACTTCCGCTCGGAAGTGGCTCTCCCGCCTCCCTCCCTCCCGTCACCCCTCCGCTCG